>DWON01001751.1:0-23114 GCA_018251015.1 Phocides pigmalion okeechobee
ACCCCCCGCCACCGCAGTTTCGCCGTGACCACGAGCCATGCAACTGGTTCGAAATATCGGCAATTAAAAATTAAAAAGATCGTTAATCGTGAGTACCCGTTATATTGCATTATGTATTATATAATATAATTTTAGATTTTCTGGAAATTCCGCATTAAAAAAATTGCAGCTTGAGTTGCGAGAAATAACTAGTATGTAGGTATATACGTTGTCTAAAAAAATTTTGAATATAGCAAAAGCCCCTTCATGGTACGAAAATGCGATGTATCGTTATTGATGGTATCACGACTTTTCAGTTTTCACATCATTAATAATATTTTTTGTCACCCGCCATTGGCTACGACACTGTCTCGGACTGTTCTAAGGAAAAGTGACAAAGGAAAACTATTTTTTTATTTAAAATAAAAAATAAAAGTTTATCTATTAAAAAAACTCAGCGGCTTTAGTACAGAAATACTAAATCCGCTGAGTTTTTTTTAACACAATGCATAATTCGAGTAAATAACATTTTCGCGGTTTTAAGCAATCGCAAAGCAATGGAGCACACCACCCAACTTAGGAACTAATATTTTTGCTTCTGAATATACGTGCCAACTAAAAAACAAGTTTTACTTTACGGCAGATTTTGAGAATAGCAAAGGTATGTCACTAGTCGAAATAATTCTACTATACCTCGATTTAAAGTTTTACATATTCCTAGACTAAAATTCCCTGTATCGTTGGTAGAATGAAATAAAGAGACTTAGCACAAAAATATAATTTAAGAAAATGCCTAAACACTTTTCTATTTAAATGCCCTTCGACCGCGGTCACGGTCCAGTAGGAAGGGTTGATAAATGGAAAAAATCGGCAGTGCATCTTCTTGCGCCTCGAAATTTATCTACTCGACATTCTAATTTTTTCTCTCGCGTCATGGTGTGAAGTTTCAATAATTCCATTACATGGACAGAACAAAATAAATCATGAATTACTTTGAGAATATTATAAAATCTATATATTTTATGTAAACACAAATTATTTATCTACTAATTTAAAATAATCTACTTACGATGTAAATTGTGTAATTTCTATAATATTTGAATGACAAAGGAAGTAATTTTCAAATTTTCTTCAACCCTGTTGGCTAGTTGCATTCTTCGTTTCATATGATATATGTAATTTTCCATTCCATATGAAATCATTTCTCGTTTCGTTTTCGTTTCACGGAAATATCGAAGTTTCTCGGATCCCGTGCGACTTCGGTGCATCGGCTAGGTAGCGGAGATTACACTGAAACGCCATCAGTGGAGAAACTTGGCTCTCCAATTTTTTTAGCCCTCGTCGAAAAGTAGTGATGTGCATGTTTGAATATCGATACGCCAAATTTGCTTTGTGTACACATAATTTTCAATATTTTATTCAATTATGAGATAATAAATTATAATGATGTATTATAATTGTTAGAGCCCAACCGCACGCGTACGCACTCAAAGACAATTCTGAATTGCCACGTGCACGCGTCGCGTACACAGCCGTCTCAGAGGTGCGAGAAGTGAGACGGCGAGGTGGCGAGAGCGCCACAAGCCCCTGCGCAGCGGTTTTGTGCGTGTGCGCCCCACCTACTTTTTACAGAATTTTAGGAGTGTTTAGTAGGTGATAGACATATTGTTTGAACGGAAAGGTCAGACATAAAACAAGTCACGTATATCACTCAGAAAGGGATGGTTGTCGGTCACCTTCAAGCGAGGTGACCATATTACTCGTTAGAAGTAGCAATGTAAAAGTAGCAATGCTGCTTGCAATCACAGATAGGACTTCAGCCTTATTTCTCGGTTAGAGATTGGATTTGAATGATCACAAATTGCAGAGGCCACTTAACCGCAGGTAGGTTTACGGTTATTACATAAAATGCATGTAACGTAATCGAGATAAACGAAATAATAGCAGAATCAAAAAGAATCAAACAGACATAACTATCTTATTTTTCCATCAGAAGTTAAGTATATAGTTTCCATAATTATGATTAGTTATCTACAATTATGTTTAATAATATTTTCCAAAGGTTTTAACATTCCATATTTGTATCAAAATTTTATGTTAAATCTAAGAGAAACATGAAAAAATTGATTTGAATTTTTTAGAACTAAATTCAAAAACGACCACAATTTTTATTTTAACATTTTTAGACAATTTAAAAAAAAATTACAAAAAGGTTTTATTTATCATTTTATATGGCATTGAATATTCTTTGAAGCTGTTTTTATTTCATGACATTGAACCAAATATTTTAGAAAATGTTGAAGTTTTGGTAACCGACCTTTTTTCTTTGCGGTTCAGTGTAGATCATGAATCATGAATAATGTCTGTGACATGCAATACTGTTACCGATGACTCACGACCAATCCCAAGATCTGAAATACGACCAGGATCAATTACCCAGTCCATAGTGTCACTATCAATCCGCTCGTAAAACGTATAGTTTTGCATCAACACTGCTAGTGACAGCCAATTATCTTTGAGATTTACAGCTGGTTATTCCCAAGACTGTAGTTATCTAGATATTCAATTATCCCCTAAAGAATGACGACATTCAAAACTTGTAACTATGGGTGTTTAGTCTAAATTTTGTGTTTGTTCAATTTTGAATAAGATTATGATTTTAAGATGAAGAATATGTGTATATATGGCCCACCAATTATGTAACGGCAAAACTAATGGACTCCATTCGATTAATCAGATTTAACTCAATCGTAAAATTTATTTTATTTTCATGAGTGTCTTGTGTTTACAGAAAAAGCTATTGTGATCAAAAGGTGTATGTGACTTCAAATGAAGTAAAATAGAGTGTGGTAGTTGTTATGATATAGAATAACTTCACTATGATGGCGTAAACCACTAAATTGATGACTATAAAAACGTCTTTTACATAAACTTTTTTGAACAGTTGACAGTTAAAATAGTTTCGCAAATTTACTGATCCATCCATCCAGAATGCATTGAGAGCACAATCTAGATTTATCGTTATAGGGAACTAAACATAAATTTTATTGTTGACATTTAGTAAGTATATTTATAGTTTTCCTCGTCTTTATATGTGTCTACATTTTTGATAACTCCAGGGGACCTTAACTTGAGGATGTGTATTTATTCTAGTAATAAGGAGATTTTTCCCTGGACTGTACTGAGTATTAATATAATCTTTGAATAGACGAGAGAGAACTTTACTCGCCCACGTCGCGTTTAGACCCGCAAATGAGACAACGCGTGAAGGTGATAAATATCCCTTAATAACTGTTTTGTGAAATAACCTATAGTGAAAGTGAAGGAAAAAAGTAAAGAAATGCATATTATGTATATAAAATAGTGGTTTTGGATATTCACAATATATATAACATACATGGAAAAAAGTCATCGCTTTAGAACATTCATTGTCAGTTTCCGAAATACATAACATGTCACTGTATGGCGAAATGACTCATGGTATGAATTACGAACTATGAAAGTTAATATTTCATCGCGCGCTTCTGACCTAAATCCTTCAATGGGACATAGATAGGATATGGTTATTACAATAAGCGCAAATAGCCTTGCGGTTTGTGTAGGTTGTATCCAAGAAGTTAACTCTAAATGCGTTCGAAGAATGGATGGGTGATCACTGAAGATAAAATTCGCAGGCACTAGGATGGTTGAAAGGAATCCGACAAACCTTCGACTATGTCATGAGATAATAGTTAATTTAAGTAGCAAAACTAGGTTTTTTTTTGCAAAACACTTTATAACAAACAATGCCACGTGAGATGCCAATTTGATTGGGATGCTGAGTTTTGAAGTAGAAATTTGAGTATTATTCATAGCAAAAGTTCGATTAATAAACTTCAAAACAATATAATCAATCATCAAAACAATATAATCATTACCAGAAACAAAAATGGCGATTTTTATCTCTGGTAACATTTGTACCTAACTAACTATGAAAAAATTTGTGCTACGTAAGGCCAATAAGGCATCGTCGTCGCAAGGTTGCTACTTGCAACTATGATTGTCTGATCTCATATCAGTGAACCGGCTACCAACGCTTTCAACCGAATCGCAGGAAGTCACACTAAAAATCGATGTGTCGACTTCCCTAGTGGATATTTTCTAAACCCAAAAACCCAACATTCTAGGGAACGACTGTTGCCAATTATGAAACTAATTTATTACTAATAAATGAATAACTGTCACACAATGACGATGACACATGGCAATGACACAATATTGACTTTGTAACATTAAAGTGAGACTATTAAATTACGCGATGTCCGAGTGAACACGCCGGCACGGTTTCATTACCGGACGCCGGAGATTCGATTTGTCGGGTGAACGACACCAGTACAATCAAGTTTGGTTATTCATTTGATTGTTACGCATTTTGTACATACATATATATTTTTTACAAGCTTCCATGTGGAGCTGGTGCACGGTAATGACGTATTATACGAGTACATGTACATATGTGATCACTTCGTAGTTTGTCTAACAACTTGCAGCTGTAAAAAATCAACGTTCTATCAAAACTTTCTTACGTTTACGGTGCATATTTTGAAATTTACAAAGTAATGGAACCTATTGGGAACTTAGGTAGCAATATAAGAAAAGGCAGAAAACTGTAAATTTATATTTACATAGCAAAAGAATTGCGCTATTATGAAGTTATATGGAACTCTCTCTGCAAAAGCCTTAGCTGGTGCTTCTTTCTTATAATAGTAGCAAATGTACGCGCTGGCCATGTGCTGTGTAAATATCACTTGGATTAATGCACAACACCTTCTAAGGACGTAGATGCATTATTAACATTGTACCAAAATACAATGTTCTTCATTTGTAAATGTAGCCAACTAGAACTCTCTAACCGAAATACAAGAATTACTTCACAGCGAATTATGAGGGTCAATATCAAAAAGAGCGGCTGTTATCATCTTTAACTTTTTACCATAACGTTACATTTAAAATTCACATATTTCTATTTCTATTTCATAAAAAATACGCAGTATCGCTAAAACCAGTCTGCAATTTATAAAATAAAACTTTTACTTTTTACTCAAAAGGAACAAATCACTTGAACATGTAGGGTTATAAATACGCGATTCCTGTTACCACGATGTCAACTCGATTTCGTGTCGCCCATTAATATACGACGTTACATATATCACGTGTTTTATTTATTTTTAACATTACATCATGACTGTTTTTAAGTGACAAATGGGTCAGTACACTTTCTTAAGGCGATATTTTGCTTAACTTTGAATTACTCTTAGCTTTATTGCATCCCATTTGACAAAAATACTAAGGTATGTTCGCAAATCGGTCGCAATTACTTATCATTATTCATTATCACCATCATTATTCGCAAACATAAATATTTGGCACTGACAATATCTGTCACCGGGAATGTCCTTGTTTTCCGTTGAATCAATGATTTTTGAACCATATTCGCTAATTGAAGTAAATTCTACTAGGACTATAGTTCGCCCAGTTCGCCTAATAATCTGATGTGAATCAATTTTTGTGTTTCGATCAGACAGATCCATTTGCCACGTTTTAAACGAGAAGTATACGTAGGTTTATTACTATATTTATGCCAAGGCTCTAATTTATATACATTTATATAGGGCTTTAGCCCTTTATGCTATGCGCAGACCACTTATATAAATATTCGGTACGTTCAAATTGCTAGTTTTCTAAAATAAATGAGGCAATGTTATCATTGCTATTTTTCTGAACTAATAATATATTTAATAATGTCTATAGCACCATCCCATGGTACGAATTTAAGCCGGATCTGCGATCTGCGATTGGCGAAATCTCTCTTTATTGGCAAAATAAAGAGGCGACTGTACACAAATCAATTGTCTGGCTTGCGGACTTAGCGTTAAAATTTCAGGCTACTCGCGAAGCTTAAATAACGTTGTGGTTCCGCATTGTAATATTACCATTACCGATACCATATTTTATGAAGCAGTAGCAGCGTGCAGTCTTTACGAATTTGCTTTATCTATAACTAAATATCTTTAACTTAAAATGACTCTTAAAGAGTATATAATCTCAGTTGTTATCAATAATTTAATTTATTATTATCGCACTATACTATGTACTACTACTTTGAATCACAAAAGAAGTGATCATCCTAACGTTCAAAATCTCCCACTCCAACCGTGGGATTGTCTTCTGTTGGGGTTGCTGTTTGTACTAGAGTCTGTTATAAATAGTTGGACCATTTTACAACATCAACAATAAAAAACATTGTTTCATTCGGTGTCTTGTGGAACCCTATATAGGGATGGCGGGACGTCAACGGAGACGCAAAGCTCCCTAATTTGATGTTGCCGCACGTATACACGGCCCCAATACATCATTATTATCATTCTCGATATTTCATTCCTCTCATGTACTAGCAAAATTGACATTGTTGACAATTGCTTTTGTTTGTTACGTGCCCGATTTGTTTCGTACATTTTTTGTAACGACGCGTTCACCGATGCGAATCCGATACGGAACGAGAGCTTTGTCTTTAATGAAGTAATTTTGTAATTTGTAAAACGTATTGGACTGCAAAATTGATGATTTCTGTATACTGTTACGTTATCAAACATCGGAAACTTGAAATATAAAAACATTACAAAAGCAGACTTCTATGGATATGGTTTCCTGTATTTGAGTTTATCATAAACCGCAATGGAACTTAAATTTAATTTGAAGCGTTTTTGCTCTGTCAACTTACCTTTCGATTTATTAAATTAATTATTTTTTTTACGTATTTTTATGTTACAATCTATTTTAATAAGTTTAGGCAATAAAACAATAATGTAAAAGTAATTTCAATTATGAAGAAAAATTAAATAACGTGTATTTATTTGAACAAACACAACAGGGTATAGATATAATTTAACTTAGGTTTACGAGCATCATGGCTATATTAACCAAAAGGGCCTGACTTGCAGGGTTTCGAAGATGAATCCTGGCCAGGAAGACATCTGGATGATGATGTTAGATTTCTGATTTGGCTGTGAGTGTACGTCTCCTCGTCTTTATAGAAAGCGTTATTTTAAAAATCATTTTGCTTTAAAGCGTATCATATGGTTTACTATTTTGCTCATTCATAGAACCACTAAACACATGTATTATTCATAAAAAAACTCTTCACTTAAGTCTAATATTTGCTGAACGAAATAAAAGCTAATAATTGCGAATGGATCCATTATTGCTATTAAGATCCCCAGAGCGCTATCACGGGGGATGGCAATAAAATTAGAATTTTAAACTCGAGTGTGGCAGATCACCGCCGTGTAAATATTTATCACTTCTCGAATGCGGGGGTTGAAATTCGTAGAGTCGTCCAGTGGTAGCTAATGCTATCTTTAAACTATACTAAATAATATTTTCTATTATTATTCAATTTTCATATGGAGCGCAGAAGCTTCCAACTTCCAATACCGGCGGGCAGACAACTAGAACTCACGTCTAATTTAGATTTATGTTTATTATATTATGTACTTTCGATATCCTAATGAGGATATATAAATGTGTAAAGGTTTTGATTTGTTAAAATAAACTTTTGTATATATTTGTAAAACCGTTTATAAATATGTTTAAATACTATCCAACAAAAATACGAAACATACAGCTTAACATATTCTCCAAAGCACAATGGAGCACATTAAATGCACCCATACCATACTACACCGCACCATGCTTTGTTTAAGTTTTTAGATTGTTAATTATTTACAGAAGCTCATAAAGAAATATATAATAAATATATATAAAAACAATAATACCACGTCGAGAGTTAATGCCGATAAATTGTACTATAATTTGGCAGGATAATTCTAGAAGATGATTTGTAATCTTTATCGACGCGAACTTTAAGCGAAACGCGAATATTGTGTTTTATAATTTATTATTGTACTCGCTGACGTATATTTTGTAGTATACGTATTACTATTTGAATTCAATTATAATTCATGTGTTAACCCGTTCAGGAGAAACAATTTCACGACGTATTACCTTCGGTTACTCTACTGGTTCACGGAACGCACTTCAAAACAATGTAACTTTACATATGTATGTATATTCTTCAAGTTTGTGACACACTTACTAAATCTTTATAATATGGATAAATCATAAAATACATTATAAGTTGTAGTCTATAAGTTATTCTCATGTATAATCTTTATTCCTGTAGTTATTATCAAAATTCGTAGTATATTTTACTAAGAAATAAATTAATTAAATGATCGATAAATACTGACCGATGCAGACGTTAAACAAAATTTGCAGTCCGTGAACATTCAACTGCACGAAATTCATAGCTTTAAATTACGTTAATTCATAGTTTATATAGTTATTATATTTTCTTAAATGTTTCTGCGCATTTTTATTTATTTTTTCCATGAGAACCTTCTACAAAGTATTAGGAAACTTATAAAAAAGATGAATGAAATCTATAGAGTGGTTCGCAAGTTTTGGCGCAACCAAAGGAAATAAGAATTAGTTTTATTAATATACATTATTAGTGGAACTAAAGCCTAACCCTCAGCTATGGAATTAACATTTATTACTCGTAGGTGGTAGAAGAGCTACGTTAATATTAGTCTGTTCTAAATTTCGAGCAAAATCTACAATTGAAATTCATTGACTGTCATATTCAGACAGGCTTTAGCTGTAATAAGGGTAAGTGTTTAAATTCATTTCAGCCATTTGATTCTATTACAGAAACGGATTTTCGATTTTATACATAAGTTAGAATTTCGAATCAAATGTTTTAGAATATTATTGTAACACGGTTTAAAATGCAAAATTTATTAAAGAGTTTAGTAAAAGTTATTTTTTATGTGACATAGTGTTTATATATGAGTGAAGCAAATGAGAATACAAGCCACAAGATCTGAAGTTGCATTGTCCATGGACATCCACATCTAAGCATAGCCGAGATCTTAGTTTTGTTCTAAGGTCTAACTCACGGTCATTTGTAGATGCCTGACTTCCTGTGAGTTTGGTAATGAGTTACCATACTCGCTTCTAATTGTAATCGGCTACCGCATCTCCCAAAACCAAAAATTTCTTAACCGCGGATCATGGGTATAGCGGTGGTATCTATAAGATTAAAGTATAGTTCTACTATCTTTTGAAGAATTACTGCTTAATGTATTCACTTTTTTATATATATATATTCCTGTATTCTAGTAAATTATCACCAAATTAGTCACTAATGGTCACTTCAGGATAGGTATGACTATAACCAATCAATAAAATGTTTTAATGTTAAATAGATTTAAGATTGGTAATTTATTATTTTCAATCGACTTTTGATGAAGAATTAAGTTATCAATTCGTCCTGGATTTAGCGATTTTTCTTTGCTCCGTGAACCAACTTAGATGATAACTTTATTTATGTAATTTACTCAAAAGACGATTTTTCATGTGTGGTCCACATATGAAACATCCTCTTTTGAATTAACACTTAGTGAACTAGTGATCTAAGTCAGGAGAAAATAGTCATAAAATTTTCCAATAGGTATCCATAAGGTTTTCCAATTACTTTGTTCATGCAAATGTCGATAAAACGATATTCACATTAAAGTTAAATCTCTATTTTACCCACTTAGCGGTGCAAATTCTAAAATCTATGTTGAGTATTCACGCTATATCGCTATATTAAGAAGAAGAAGAAGAATTCTACATTGAGAAGTTTTGCCTGGAAGTTGATGTGAAGTTCTATTAATGAATTTACTGTTGAAGCATATCATTTCAAAAATTAATAAAAAAATAACTCAATAATCCTATAGCGCTATCTATCGCTTGAAAATTTCAAATATTCTGCAGAACGTATTGTATTCCAATTCAAAAGGACCACAACCTAATCGAAACTAAAAATGGCTATTGATCAAAAGTTCAGTCAGAAGCAGTTTCGATAGCCGAATCAAAGTTTGCGACTCCCGGCAGTAACGTCAATTGTCAAAGCTCGATCGCAGTACGCAGGCATTTGTATTTCAAGTCTCGCATACTTTTTTTCGCAAAAATGTTCAAAGAAACGGGTTCTAACTAGATTCTCATTTATAATGGTTGTTATATTTTACAAATTTCGTAAACACATTACAATATCAAGTAAAACCATGAGAACAAACTAAATATTAGATTATATTATTAGATTATTTATTTTGTATTATTAGAGTAAGAAACGGGCAAGCAGGGAACCCGAGGTTAAGTGGTCACTGCAGCCCATGGACAACCACACCCAATCGGAAACGGAACAGAAGTTCTATTTTAGGATGGACGCGGATGCGTTCCTACTCTTGAGGACTAAGATGATCGCCTCCAATAATGTGTATCCGGCTAATAAGTGTAGCCGATTCTCACCCTTTTACTGATGATGATAATATTAATAATTATGTATTTATTAATTATACTATTGCTGGGATGAAGAGATTATTAACTCATATGTCGACTGAGAAGTGTGATCTCAGGTATAGCTAAACTTGCAAATTACTTTTCATGCATCGCTGCTGCATATAATGCTATCTATGTTTTAAAATAATTTGAACATTGTATGTAAATAATAAAACAAGCAATCATTCAGAAGCAAAATAGATATATATCAAAATATAGCAAAATAGAATATAATCGGTTATGTTCTTCATGCCAAACTTATTTTTGCCAAATTTATATATTGTATGTAGTTTAGTTTGTAATTATAGGTCGCCAACATTACAAATTCACAATACTATATTGCATATTTACTCGTCTAGACGAAAATAGTTAGCGCTCTGCAATGGAACAAAGAACAATTTTAATTTAGATAAAACCGATAGCATCGAAATTTCGACAATACACACAACCAAGTACAATTGAGCGTCAAAAGTTGTATCTTTCCCCACCTTTTCCCCCCAGCAACGATCTTAACAATCGAACTCCAGTAGTTTCGTTCAAACAGTACGTTAGACAAAGCGTAGGAGAATCAAAAGTAGTTTCACAGGGAGTTACCCTAGGCCTTGCACTGTTAAAATTGTTCAAAGTTTTCCACTTTCACGTTTCCTTTTATCCGCTTGAAAGTCCCTCTGTTAAATTATTATTTTTACTTTTTGGTATAGCCCGTTGGTGCGTGTGTAATGTCTAGATTGAACGTTTCTGAAGTTAGCGAGATTCTTCCAAAACTGATATTAATCTTGCTTTTTCGTTTTATACAGTGAATAGTTTGAGAATAGTGTTGGAGTTAGTTGATTTGTATAAAGGTATCTTGAAGAAATATAAGTATGGTTTTTTTCTTTATATAACTTAAATGCCAGCCTTCTGTCAGCATTTCATTCGTGGGATATATGTATAAGACACATAATATGTATAGTAATAATTAAAATGTAAAATCGTCATAAATACTCCTCACCAAATACACTATCAAAAGGCAAATTTATTTTTTGCATTTTTCGAAAAACATGCATGTGTATTAATCAAACACAGGGTCATCAATGTAAAACACTTTAAAATTAAATAGATGCTTATTTTTTGCGAATTAAATATTACATATTTCTTCGTAAGTGCGTGAACCGTATATTAATTTTTAATGGCTACACATGAAACAAATCTCGTTAACAATAAAGAAGGAACTTGAGCACCCCTTTATTATTTAAAGCCAAAAATAACATCTTAACGTAGCACCAATATTAATTTTGCTCTCAACTCCGCTGTCGAGTATTCAGTTGTAGTAAACGGGCCTCTTATTGCTATATTGTTTTGTGAGGAGCGATAATTAATGAAATTTCCCGTGATAAAGGAAGCACTTAAGAGTATTATGTTGTTATAATTTTTCCTTTATAATTTTGTTTACTCTATATTGATTTATTTGGCGAAATAAAATTCTTAGGATTAGGTACTTGTTAATTCTTGGTATGTTACATTCTTGGTATGTTACATTCTTGGTAGTACTTAGTGTAGTAGATTAATCATATATCAAAGAAAATATAAATTTGGGGCTATATATATACAATATATATTCTTCATTGTAATAAAAATATCTTATGGAAATACGACACACTTTTAAAAAGTATATATCAAGGAAGTTTATAACCTAATTTAACTTAACTTCGAGCATACTATCCATCGGGACATAAATGGTCACTGCTAAATATATACGATAGGCACAGGCATGTAATCAACTTTTTATAGAACAGAAATACTACCTAACGTTCATCACAAATGTGTTGGTACTTCCGGGAACTGAGATGATCCCCTCAAATTCAACATCTTTTCAAAAAACCGTTACAAAACAACAAATTGTTCTACGCTAAAAGTATCTAAGAAAACTCAGTGTCCAGCTGTGGGAATAGACATAGACAGATTGTATACATACAAATCACACACACAACGTGTCCCTAGCTCGTTATTGTAAAGTAATAATAAGTAATATGTTCCAATATTCTTACCTCACGATATTAATTCTTGTTGCTTTCCGACGGTCTTTGTAAGAAAACTACTTACACACGCTCGATTATCTCTCTACGACAAAGGAAATCATTTAAAGCGTCTTGACGATGCTTATAATTATGCACTTTGTACAGGATTATTATGTTAGAAAGCAAATTACAACAGCTTAAGCTTTTAAAGTAGTTTATTTAACATTGAATAAGATGCAAGGTAGTATTTCTGTTACAGGACGTAATTAATGAGATTTCTATGTTTTTATTACCACGGTTTAATTTAACGAAATTTGTCTACATAACCCCTTAATTTCAATTACGTGTATACATTACTTTAGTTACATTTTTAGTTTAGTTACGTTACATTATAGTAACACATAGTTCTTGGGTGTGACTATGTAAACTTGCATACACATATTTATACACACATCTACAGAAGTGTTAGAATAAATAATTAATAAATATGTGTAACATATTTTAACATCTTAAATTAAATTTTATTTATACTATAGGTGATTATAAATAATTTATAAAGTTGTGAAGCCATACGCACAGGGACACGCACATAGCGAAACGAAACGCTGCATTAGCGAACACACATGCACATACAAAAAATTACGTACACATATATAAAATCGTATATTTAACTTCATAATATTTATTACAAACGATATAATTGTATATAATTAATCTGTTTAACGAAGGTATAATTTCCACTCAATCAGCTCCACATAACTCTCTCTCAATACACCTAAGATGCCGAAGCCGTCACTATCGCGCCTCTAGATCGCTTCCTCATTATACCGTGAAAGCTTTGTACAATACAATTAATTAAGATTATATCCCATTATCGCCGACAGATTTAGGTGTACGGTTTATCGACTTATTCCTAAGTTTGATAAATGTTCTGATAATAATTATTTCAGACGCAATCATGCAGTGGCAGTATTTTTATAACCTGGAACTATTTCTACGTGTGATTTTATAACCAGAGAGTCATTTTAAAAATTAATTTAGACTTGAATATAAATGAAAAAAATGTTTTCTACAATTTGTTAAAAGGACATTTTTGCAGTCGTTTGCAACTTCACTAGCAATGATTTGTTTTACTTTAGAGGGTGTGGCAGTGAAAATACACTATTAAATGGTTCCATCCAGCAAGAAGTTTTGAAACAACGCCTTGAGTAGGAATCTTATTTTTTGCATTTTAGATGTCCTGAAACGTCACTCATCAATTAATATCAGGATAGTTGCATGCTCGGTTACCACTTTTTTCACGTAAAATACACAAAAGACTAAAATATGTATAGAAATTCGAGGTTCGATCTACACAATAGAATACTTTCACATGCCATCAAGACAACAATAAGTCCTATAATGCAGACACTGTTGGATTTATTCCGCACGCCTCATTGGTAGGGGTGGATTTTCGTTTGTATGATTTTTTTATCTGTTATTCCACTTTTATATGAAGTTACGCCACATACAGTGACAATGTGTGGGTTTTGATTTTTATAATAGTTAGAACAAGTAAAATTCACTAATATTGGAGTCATAATTCCATTGACCAGTAACCTAAAATCCTAGATTCTAGATACAATGAATCATATTGGAATAAAATCAATGTCATACCAATTTTATATAGAGACATGTACAATTTTACTATAATTATTCACTTATTCACTTATATTTCCCTTATTTAGAATAATATTAAAATTACAATTTGTCTGCAAATTTAAAACATGATTATTTATATAATTTTCAAATTCAATTACATATTTCTTCTTAATAACTTGATTTTTGATAGTTAAGACATCTTTGGTGACCTAATAGATGCGTTTCTCCAACTAAGAACTTAATTGGGATGTCACATGAAAATCTAGAAAAGCTTACTGCGTTGAATGTATTATTTTCCGCTAAACGCTCTGAGTTCTTAAAATTAAGAAGCATAGACTAATGCTCCTTAATGTTTATTTTAAATGAGCATTCCCATTATTTATTTCTGATATACACATTTCACGCTACATTACATGTAATGTCAACAAAATTACAGAAGTACGAGATCGCACACCTTTTTTTAAGGATATACGTTTATAGGAAGTTATTACAAGGCAATAATCATGCGCCGCAATCTCAAATCAATTTATGAAATGAATATTATGTTTTCTAGTCTTTGCAACAAGCGACAAATCCTTGCTCAGAACAAAAGACGAGGACGAAATATACCATCCTACCGCGGATAAGACATACAGACATATTTCTACTACGCTATAAGAAATAAGGGTTCCACCCTCGGACAATCTAATGGCGGATCTATCGAGGCGCCAGTTTCTATACTCCATAAGACTGTTAAATGAAGTGGAAAATTAGGGGTTTATGGCGCTGACCGAAAGACGGCCAATAACAAAACCCCGATGGACCAAATCCGATTTTTGATGGTATAATAAGTAAAAGATGTTCGCGTACAGTGCTGTAAGTTTTTTTATAATAAAATCCATATTCAAACTTCAGGTGAATATTTTAGAAACAAGCTGCCCTTGCAGTTTTTCACATTATTTTACTCAAAAGACACACTGCGCTCAAGTGTCACTATAATACAATTCTTGTATTTCAGTTAGAGAGGTGTGGTTGTAAAAGTTGGTCCACAGTAGACGGAACCTCAAAAAAAAACGCCAGTTCTGTGCTATTTTAAGAAAATTATAGTTTATGACAACCCAATTTATTGACCTCTTTGTTTGGGTTGCATTATTCTTTGGTACTTCAATTAGATAAAAAAAAACATGCACATTATTTCGTATACCTTGAAAAATAGAAGCATAATAATTTTTGTATTCAAGAAATTTGTAATGGTACGGCAATTACTTATCAATATATTTCTTAAACTACATATAAATAGTTTAGGTTCTATACCAAAAAAATAGTTTCAAATCAAGATCAGCCAACATCTCTTTTGTCATCTTCAAATATCATTTAACCTTTTACGTAACTGAGACAAATACTAAACTTTTTAGAAAATTAATGAATACTAGAATAGTAATATATACATGGGCGATCGACAATTTAATGATTGCGATCCGGGGGGTAAGTTCCATATTGGAAGCACAAAGGGGTTCTCTACTATGTGCACTGGACTGTAATAATTAATGCCTAGCGAACTTCGCTCTTCAATCTATTGAGTTCAGCCCAAACCGGATGTAATTGTAAGGAAGAATCCTAATACGTACGTCAAATATCATGTACATATTTCAACGTAATCATAAGGTTCTATTGTGCTCTAAAACCATATACAGAAAACAATTCAATGAAAAAAAAAATAAAAAAACGATACAATTATTTCGATAGCTTTCACCAATAAAATATAGACTTTTTTACTTAGAAACTACGCATAGTTTCTTGATAATTTTCGACGATATTAGTTATATTCCGAAGATGCAAAAATAAGTGGAAATAAGCAACGTGATCAATATTAATTTACTACTCTCTGTAAAATTACAGATATGAAAATGGCCCAATTTCATAGGAGGTTATCTGTTCTGCCATCCAAAGTATAGACATATGGTAGTATTGCATTGTAATATAGAGTACAACATTTGAATATAGAAATAGTTAGAAACTCATATAAATACAGCGAATTAATACAGACTAATTGTAAACAAGCTTATTTTTGTATTTTATTTTATGTAATAAATTGTACTTTTGTCGTGGGTATTGTATTAAACGAGAACTTTACCAAACAGGGTGTAAGAATCTTAGAAGAGTAGTACTAATCTAAACCATTTGATGTTTAGTGTATATTAAAGTCCTTGACTACCTTCTTAGAACGAAATTTAAGTCCGGTCCGATTTTGAATGGTTGTGTTTGAAAAGGCCGTCCTAGAATACGGCAGAGCAAAATTACAAAAGTTTATCCGGTAAACCGAAACACAAGCATTTCTTCATGGCAGATCATGGCGGCAGTGGTAACTCCCCAGTTAAACCTATGAAAATAAAATCCGCGTGTTAAAATGGCCATAAATCTAGTATGATTAACAATTATACTACGAGAGTAAGACTATATTTATAGCTATGCCATAACAATGCTACAAGACATTTGTGTTCTGTGGACATATCTATTCTAATTTGTAGATACTGTAACTGTCTACAATCAAAATTAGTTTAATTAATCAGGTTATTGTTATTGTTATAGTTTCAGATGTAACGACCTCTGTTCTATACTAGGGAGTAAATGTCGTATTTAATAAACGATTCTAAGCTTTTAGAAGACTCTTAAGGTTAAATAATTGTTATGGGGATATTCGTTTTCAATATTTAAAATCCAGTGAGGACAGGTTCGATGACAAGTTTTAAGTAAAAATTTTAGCCATTTAATGTAATAAATTTTCAGGGTTAATTATTTATTTTATGTCTACAGGTAAATGTAACATGTTAAAAGTTTCGTTGTAGTACACACCGCCACGCTGTTCCAGGTCTTATACTGATCGCCTAATGTTCTCTATTGAAAATTTATACGCCACGCATCGAACCTCTGACAAGGCTTAGCTGCCATTGGGCACTAACAATCACGATTACCATGGCAAGCAACACATAACTCAGAAGGACAAAAGCATATTTTTTCCAGTTACCTCCATATTATCCCTGACTAGTGTTAACGTTACTTATGTATAACGATTCTTATTGATCTACATAAACTTGGGTTCTTTACGTGCACTTTATTTAGGAATCTTAGGTCTTTCTTCGTTCATATAGCATGTTTCAATGTTCAAAGTAATTGATATTTATAAATCGAATCTCAGTCAAATTAATCTAATTTTTTCACGCCACATGTCTGCCTATCTTACCATTCACGTCACACCTTGGAAGAATTTCAATTTGCACTCCCCTATTTAATCAATTACAAATAAAAATCGCTTGTCACTGCGTGCAAGGCATGGCAATGAGGCTGAGAACATTAAATCACTTCGCACCACAAAACCTTTATAAAAAAGCTATTTTATATTCCATCCCCGCTTAAGCCTTAAAATGTACATAGCTCCTATTAATGACATTCTCAAAGCAGTATTCCTAGCTTAGTATCATGCAAAAACACAATTGAATTTTTTTTATAATATTATTAGTGAATAATAACATATTAAGATTTTCTGCACATTAATTGTTGCAATAGATGTTGTAATATTTAATTGAATAGTTAATGCAAAAATATTCAAAATTCGGACTGAATACATTCATTTTTATTTTATATTATTCCTAAAACTAGTCATTTCTCCCTAAAATATTGTGATGATAGTTGGTTGTGCATTCTCTAAAAGATTGAGGATATGTTGATTGAATTGAATCAACTATTCGTCTTTAAAGCGGTTATAATTTTAAGAAAAGAGTACTGTTCAACAGTGGACATAAAAGAGCGATGATAATGTAAATAATATGGTAAGTATAAACAGGAACAATTTACATAAATATAAGGAGATATGAAATACGATACGAACACACAGCAATAAAGATTTGTATCAAAACATGAAAGATATTGTTTGGTACAAAATAAATATATTTTTTAATTTTCTAACAACTTATGAACTTTTGGAACATACACAAATATATAAAACATAATGAGTTTATTAAATCTTATTACTATTTCTTTAATTTATACGTGATTGAACCAGTATAGGTTGTTGTGACGGACCGGATACTATACATTCCAATGGTGAAAGTATATTTCATTTATATTCATGATATGCTGAAAACTATAACGAACTTTATGAGACGGCATTTTACCGCTCCGTTTTCGGTTGGTAAAAAAGTGTATATTTAAAAAAATTACACCCGCACACTCACCTACCAATAAAATCTGTTAAATTAAAAGTTACACTAATTTCTTTTAATTCTTTCTTAATACACACATCACGATTAAAATAGTTTTTACTGTTGTTTACATTACATACAATTGTGTGTACGGGGACCGTATGCATATTTTCAAGGTCACAAAATGTCTTGTTTATTTGCTAACACAGAATTGTGTAATTTATTTCGGAAATAATGTTAATTCGACTCATATTCGCTTCGACCGGAATGTTTCCCCCCACTGACAAGAAATGACTAATCTCTACACAGAATCAATATAGCTACATAAAATTGACTTCTGTGAGTCCAACTACGGCAAAACCTTATCAAAAACTCTTGCTTGGTTATTATTATTCATTGGAAAGTATAATTTTGTACGTCCCCTCATAACAATACTAAAAACAATAATATCTTTAAACTCATCTTATATTTGGCGTAAGTATTTTTAGTCCTAAACCAAGAAGGGGTTTTTATTAAGGCGAATACAGAATCCCACTTTTGCACAAAAATTAAATTGGTTAAAAAAGACACATTGAAAAGTTTTAAGTGTTTTGTAACCGTGTTAACGTTTTTCTTATTTATTAATTATTTTTGTTAGACGTTTTACTTATCTACTCTCTTGCCACATTTCTATTGCTAAGTATATTGCTAAGTAAGGTTTCTATTAAAAATAAAACTACAAATTGCCACTAAGGTCGTTAATTTTAATTCTCCTTCCAATACAACGTCTTCGACGTAACCTTAAGTGTTTTATCATGTTGAAGGCTTCAGTGGTTTGTTTCCGTAAAAAGAACTTACGGCGAGATATTCGCAACGTGTCTCTAAATGGGATACGAATATATATTATTACTATTTATTTGTTAAGTACATTTTATTTTTAAACAAGATATATTTTATCCTAAAAGATTGTGAAACGAGTATACTGACTTGATATGAACTAAGCGCAGCAGCCCATAGGCATTCTCATCCAATCTCAAAAAGGACTGAATTTTTACCTAAGATCATATCATTATTATTATTATTACATTCATTGCTACTACTGAATACTAAAATTGTCGTTTGTAAGTCGGCAACACACCTCTACATATAAGGGAATTGCCTATAGAAATTATAACTGAAAGTGGTAGCACCTCCCTAGTGCATCAAGGTAGTGGATCAAGACCCGTGCCCAGGATGTATAATAACTAACTAACTGTCCCTTATTCAGCTGCAGGGCACCGCCATATCCTACTGTCGGGTACGGGTAGAGACGGTGGAACATGGAAATGATTTCAGCCAAGATATTTCTTATGCCTAATTTATTGATAAGTTCGTACAGAACTCGACCTATTAATAAAGTTTCCCTTTAAATGAATCCAACCATCAATGGACGAAGTTTCTCAATTTCATAGCAAAATTAGTTCGGAAAGAGATGATATCAATTTATATGTTATCGGCAATGAGCATAATGTAGGCATTACATAGAATACCTAGATGTTATATACAATACAGACACAACTAGCCAAAACGTGTTTCTATTCGATTGAATGCTACCCCGTAGAATCCCGAGCGTGGGATTCAATATACGCTACCCGAGGGAAAAAGTAATTTTGGAATCATACACTTTACTTTTCATTCCACTATATAAGAAAAAGAAATAGGAGAAAGATGAAAATATTAGTGCTTACGAAATGTTTTCAGTTTTACTTGAACAAATAAAACTAGATAACTACATGTTTATTGATAATTGAATATTTTGCGCGATCAGACAATATCATCAGCACATCAATATTGCCCGGTTTTTTACAAAACTGGAATTGCAATTGTCGGAACCATTCATTAATGGTTTTTAAACTATATATATTAATTATATGGTAGGCCGTAAAAGTAATATTTTTTCTAATAAAGTAGGAATAAACAATCCATACGTAAGTGAGTGATGATATAACTCTTCTTTCTTTTTCGTCGTTTCTTCATTTCTGAAGGTCGTGCTCGTTCTGGTAAGCCTATGTGGATGATCTGATGAGCTTCTTCCATGCTACCCTGTCTTCCGCTTGTCTGAGAGCAGTTGTAACTGGAAGTCTCATTATTTCTTTTATGGAGTCCGACCATCGGCTAGGTGATCGCCTCTAGGTCTTCTTCCATCTACCTTGCCCACCACAACCAGTTCTAAAGTAATAAATTGTATTTATCTACTCGTTTAATTGTAACTTATATGTATATTGAATCGATACCGTAACGTCTTCACAGATATATAATTGCAATCGGAAATTTGTTTAACATGAATAGACTCTTCCTAATCACATATAAATGCGAAGATGTGTACATTTGTGTTCTGATTTTAGGTCAAGATATTTGAACCAATTTTATTGAGTTTTAGCTTAAAAATACATCTTGGAGACGGAAATGGACATTAACAATGAAATTCTGGTAATCGTACCTATAAGGCAGTAAAAAAGAGATTGCAACATAAAGTTTGCGCGGTAAAAGTTACTTCAAAATAAAGACGATAACAATTTCCCATCGTCGGGCTTTGTGTTAAACAACAACACTTAATGTAGTAAAGAAAAGAGTTTACATATTATTTACTTCGTAAATCATACCCACTAGATTGGTAATAAGAAGGAATTTTGAGCAGTTCAGCCGTTAGTTACTAATAGTGTTAAGCAAGACTTACCACCATTGCAACTCTACAAGTGTGTCAGGCCTCTTTTAGGATCAGTTCTATTTGATGTCGAATTTTGAAGTACCATGGGCTGCAGCGATCATTTAAGATATCCTGTTTATTCGTTTACTACTTCACTTAGATATAAATATTAAAAGGAACGATCATAAAGTTCCGCTAGCCATGTCCCGTTACACTAGAACCATAATAGGGTTTTCCATTAATCCAAAAAATCCATAATGAATGAATTGTGTTATATCTTACGTGTATTATTGTTAACCTGTCGTGAAAGTTTACGCCAATATTACGCCACGAAACGTTATAAAACGTAAAAGTAAATAAGGTATACATGAATAAACATATAAATTCCAAAAAGAAAAATGATAGTAGAAAAAACAATACGCTACGTTTGTGGTTCCTTAACGACATACATCGAAATATGTATGTAACATTTATAAATATCCATATCATTTTTTTAATAAACACAAAATAACCATGTAGCGGAATTCACTTTATGAATTTCACCACAACGCATCGTGGCAATGAAAATTATTCAAGACACACATTGAGTCCTTTTTGATACAGCCACGACGCGATGGACTCAAATTTTACGTTATATCATTGTTTAATTATTTAAACTAAGCACAGATAAAGTAAAACGGATAGTGTGCATTTTACAGATAAATGTAGTTGTTTCAGTGTCGTTGATTATTTTAATATGGAAGGCAGCCTGTACTCAAAATATCGAACCTAAAAAAACAATTTACTACGACATGAGCAACAATGAAATTTCACTCAAAAATGTTAACTCTGAAGCGGAAAAATATTTCGCATATTGCTTTGGTAAGTAATACGAATTGTTTTCATATCGGAACGAACATTGAAAAGTAGCATGCAGTCCACCGTAATGGTACGTGGCTATTGCCGTGCTTGGTCGTCAGTAATCATTTCTGTGTAGAACAGAACTTTTACTTTGAAGTCGATTACATACACGCAGTGATTCCTGAGAAATAAAACCGTTCTGCTAGTGGCAGGCCGCTTCAGCGGTAGCTGCGATTCAGTCACTTTCCCCGAACACTTTCGACTGCAAGCTCGGTACGACGGTTGTATGACTCGACTAAGCTGCGGCGACCACTAAACAGGACGTCGCCAATGGGTTGCGCCGGCCATCGATGCTTTATGATAATTCATACATAACATTTATAAAAAAGTAATAATCGCTAAAGTCGCTAATGTTTAATAAAGTCAGTGTTTTGATTCAGACAAAATGTAAACATGGTAACGAGATAAATCACGATAAAATTTGGCTTCTGTATTTGCATACCTCATTTGCAGGTAAATAACTTTATATTGAGCTCGTAAGTCACGTGTGTGGTGGCAACTTCGCGTATTCAGATCCGACTGCAAATAACTGCATGTGTTTGTGCTTACTGACTGCGGGTGTGCAGTATGAGCCGACACCGATGATGGAACTACTGCGGTGTCTTTTTAACAGGGATAATATTTTTTTCTACTAATTGCTCCAACCAAGGATGTCCTACGTCATGGTTACTATGGAACTATACAAATATTACATAGACATAAGACCCATAACAGATTTGTCCAGCTGCCGTTGAGCAATTCCAGAATTTCTAATTTAAATATTTTTTCGATGGGGTATTTTAAATATTTATTGGTTTTATTAATATTGAAATTACTTTGTTATATTCCGAATTGGTATTTTTATTGTTTGAATGCAAATTTATAATCAACTATACATTTAATTCGTAATATCACTAACAATATGTTATACATTAAGTATAAATATATGTAAGTGATGTTGTCTGATCGCACGTTTAATGACTGTCACAGTTCTGGCTTTATTCTAATACATACGTCATATAATTTTGTTATGTATCGCAATTATGCTATATATAACAATTATGCTATATATAACAATTTTCAAATAATCTAATCAAAATATTTTATCATCCGTGCCTAATACACTAATATGTTAGTAATGTAGGCGATAGGTTGCTGATAGCATCGTTCTGAAACAGCTGTTTTGATATTTCTCATCATCCATAATGATATTGCATTGGTACTGATGATTAACGATTTTTGATTTTGAATTGCCGATATTTCGAGGCAGTAGCATGGCTCTGGGTCACGGCGAAAAACCCCGTGGACACGGACCCAGAGGAGAGCAGTGAGGACCCCCTATAATTCATT
>DWON01001752.1:0-23114 GCA_018251015.1 Phocides pigmalion okeechobee
TTACGGCGGGTTGTGAGGGCGGCGGTGGTGCCGCCCCGGGCGAGCTCTAACGGCTCTACCACCCTTAATATATTCCATTTAGTATAATCCAATCAGTAACTATGATGGGTTTTGGTGGTGAGCTTTTATACGAGTAGTTCATTGTTCATCATAATTAATTTTAAACTAGTATTAGTGATACTTCCAAAATGTATTGTTTGGATTTTTGGGCAGATTTTCCTAATAATATTATTGATTTATTTCATCACAACATGACTTGTTACGGTCACGATATTTTTTCCTCAAAATCAGTAACGATAATTCTAAAATCGCGCTCATATTAATGTCATGTAGAAATATAACAGTTATTTATAATTTTATTTCTTCTATCTATACATATAATATAATTGTAACTGATCGCTCTCTGTACATGGTAAATATGTATAATTCATAATGGGATGCCTTTATATACGCAATAGAACCCAAAAAAAATGTTTTTCATTTTATCTCTTTGTATGTTTGTGCACGCTAGTGTCAGAAGCGTCTTATCCGATTTGAATGCAGTTTTCAAGTTTATATTATGATCGGCTTAACATTTAGTGTTTTTTTTTCATTTAAATCGGTTAACAGATAAATAAGTTATGTCCAATTTATGTCAATCATTACCGGACGAAACCGCGAGCACAGCTAGTTTTATAACAAAGTTGAAAAGAAAATTGGAAAACCCGAAAATATAACATTCAACAAAAAGTATACATATTAAGGTGTCAATTTCATCTTCTGGTCTATTAAAAGATTATTTGAATATTGTATACTCATAAAAAGTTCCAATTAACACTTTGACTGCGATGCGGATATATATGATCCGGTCAGTATTGTGAGAGGCAGCCCTAAATTGGAGCGTATTTGATTAGACTGAAGATATGCCGACAAATTACTGAAATATTGTATTTTTTAGCATCTGTATATCTACGAATACATAGGCGTAATGCCCGCCCCCAGTCATGTAGCGCCGACGTAAAAACAGCACTTTTGTTCGCCCGTAATCCATACAAATTTGTCCGTAGGTACCACACAAGTGTGTAGGAGCCGCAAGCGCGTCGCTGAGAATTACACAGCGGTATTGTAGCCGCAGGGAAAGCGTTAACTTAGTCCCACTTAGATAAATATTCGAAAATTAATAATCATTACTCGAATTGATAATACATTGAACTTATCTACACGATTCGCGTGGTGCAGCGGTAACCATACCGATCTGAGACGCAGAGGGTTCAGGTTCGATCCCCGGCCAAGCAATCTGAAAGATTGATTAAGATTTATGGTCTAGGTTTGTGTGTTTGTGTATGTGTCCTTGGCATCCAGGACACAATCCTTGTATGGGACGGTGAGTGTAGAAAGCGTTATTATAAAGCGTTTTCTGTTCGTATGCCGTCTTACTAATAAAATGTTTTTTATACATATATGATGATCCCATTTTAGTATTTATAACTTAAATGAACGCTGGGAATGAAGGGAAGATCAGGTAATTACTCAATTGTTCTCTCTTTTATGTGAGAAGAGTAGCAAACGAGTATGCAAACCACCTGATGTTAATTAGTCGCAGTCCATAGGCATTCACGTACAACACAAATTCGACCGATATGGAGGTGGTTATAAATGTCCAAATTTGGCAGTAAAAGAAACATACAAGCATTTTTTTCTATGATAGGGGTAGCAAACGAGCATGCAAACCTGATGGTAAGTAGTCGCAGCCCATAGACATACATGTACATACATAACTGAAATTGCTCGAATGTAGATCCGTTGCGTCTGAGATTCGTTAGATGTTTCACATCAAGAGTTTAACAATTGATAATTAAATGCTCTTTTCCATCATTCGCACTGTCCATTAAAGTTCTAATGTAATAAACTCATAATCCAACGTAAAGGATTACTTGAGTTTCGGTTGAAAAGGTGCGGTTGTCGGCGCTCCTTTGACGAGAGGCGACCATCTTAGTCCTCAGAAGTAGCAACGTATCGTTCGAGCACAGATAGAGTTTTAGTCGTGTTTTTCGTCGTACATGGATGTTTATGGGCTGCAACTCAACATCAGACGATTTGCATGCTCGTTTGCTACTTTCTCACATAAAAAAAACATCCTTTGATGGATATTTTCTGCTCAAAATAGTTGTTTCACGTATATCAGATGTCAAGCGACGGATCATTTTTATTAGTAAGACTGATAGAGTTCACTCTAAATTAACCTTAATTATCTATGACCTATTTCTGTTATCAATGCATTTAAAACGAAGTCACGACAGGTCATTTACCCATAACGACGTCTGCTTTCGGGTCAATGATTACAAACAATATATGAATATGTTATTACCGCCGTCAGTAATAAATATATTTTATGTGCAAATATATTTAATTTCCTCCGTTTTTAATTATTATTTATATGTGGAACACTCGTTTATTGATAAATCTTCTTCGTTACAGACTTCATACTAAGGGTTAAATATGATATTAAAAATCGTAAAACAACACATTTTTGGTTTTGAAGATAAATCTAAACTATATTATATTATAAAAACCAAAATTTAAAACATAATTATAGGAATGAATATCTTATTTCGTTTTAGGAAAAGATTTTATCAGGGTTCAAAAGGAATATACATACATATATACCTACTAATTGCTAGTCCAGTTAATAGTATCAGGTTACTTTGTGGAAATCCATGCTATCAGTTGTTGCAAAGCAGTTTTAACAACTTAATAACATTATAGAAACTCTGTATTAATCATTTAACTCCTTTTTCAGCTAAATATGTAAGTGCACGTAGAAATATCTCGTGATTATCTATTTTCATCAATCACAATTTTGTGATAATATTTATTTCTGGTTTTAACCTCTAGTTAATATTAATACCGAAATATTTTCAATTTTTAATTGTTGTGTATAATACTTGATATAGCATATCTTTATGCGTACAATGTATTAAACCCTGGTTTTAACTTTGATATCAATAACCAAGTATTTTACAATATTATATTTTTGTGTAAAAACATGGATCATAGCATTCTGGGCAATGTGTATTGAACCCTGGTTTTAATTTGTATGTTATCAATAACTAAGTTCTTCATAATATCACGTTTTGTGTAAAATACATGGTTCATAGAGTTAATATCAATATCCAAGATATTTACAATATTTAATTGTTGTGTAAAAATTATAGACCATAGCGTTATGGACAATATGTATTGAACCTTGGTTTTAACTTTATCTTACTAGCAATATCCAAGACTTTTACAATATTTAATTGTTGTGTAAAAATGGACCATATGGTAATAAGAAAAATATATTGAACCGTGGTTTTAACTTTATCTTAATATCAATATCCAAGACCTTTACAATATTTAATTGTTGTGTAAAAAAAGTAAACCTTATGGGCCTTACTTCTGGGTTTTATTTTGTACTACGTCACACTGGCGATGGAAACTTTAAAGTAAAAAGATAGCTTTATGGACAAAAGTTGAAACAAATTATATGATGAAATAGTAGGTATATAATTTATTGTTAGCGGATATAACTCGGGAGCCTTGTAACTTGTTTCAATATAAAGGATCTAAAATCATTGTTGTTTTATTTAACCAATTATTTAACTTACTTCGTGCTCAATTTCAGAATATTAAGTTTAAGCTTTGGTTTTTATCGATATACGATGGATCGTCGACCTTGAAAACTAGTCTTGTCGATACTATTGTGATGTAACTCTGTCAATGCTATATTTCGAAAAACCCGAATAATACTATTGGCGGAGCTTTACTATCGATAGTATCTAATTTGGACCCTGAACTATTGAATCTTGATCCAATCGATTGTATCGGAAGATCATAATACTATCAATAGTTCTATCAGTATTATGACTAGTATAGGAGCACTACTAAGTAAGTAATAACAACTTGCCAATAGTTCATCGAGAGTAAGGTATTGATAGTAAGTATATTACTATTCAAAGTATTGTGTTTAATGTTGATTGTATTTAATATTGATTGTGTTTAATTTTAACACTGGATATTATGAATTCTCTAGATAGTCCTATCACTATTGTGACTAGTATTGAAGGCTAGGCTAGAAGGTATTGACAACCTCTCGATAGGCAACGCTAGATCGATAGTCCTATTAATATTGTGACTAGTATTGACGGCTACGATAGGAATGACAAACTATCGATAATTAGGCAACGCTATATCGATAGTCCTATCAATATTGTGACTAGTATTGAAGGCTACAATAGTATTGACAACCTCTCGATAGTTAGGCAACGCTAGATCGATAGTCCTATCAATATTGTGACTAGTATTCGAGTCCAAGATAGTATTGATAACCTCGTTAGGCAATGTTAGTAAGTATATTATATTTATAAGTATTAAGTATTTATTATAACTTTGTCAGTCGACAAGAGACAGTAGGAAATTATCATTAAATCCTAATAGGTTGGTGACAGATAACAAAGACAATGCAGCGACCGAGCAAAGGTAAACGATTTACCACGCATAAAGATACTATTATCATGTCGACTTTTGTTGCTAAGCGTTGAATTCATGATTTTTTAATGTCAGATGAGTAGCAAATGAGCATGCAAACCACCTGATGTTAAGTAGTCACGGCCCATAGACATCCACGCACAACCACAAATACGCCTTAAATCCTATCTGAGTTCGAACATAGATACGTTGCTACTCCTGAGGACTTAGATGGTCGCCTCGCTTCAAAGTGTAGCCGGCAACCGTACCTCTCCAACCGAAACACAAAAAATGCTTTATGGCGGATTGTGACGGCGTATTTATGGTACTCCCTCGATCGAACTATAGTCCTCCCATCTTTAAATGATCATGAAATTTTAGAGCAGAAGTTTCATGAATATTATGATATGTAAATAATATTAGCATTAATCTTAATAATAATTTGTTTTTTCATATTAATTGATAAAAAAATCGAATAATCATTTATTTTAACGATAATTTGGTCTCTTTATTTGATGTCTTATAAATAGCATTTTAATTAAATACAAATGTAGGGTGGTTTAATATGTGCGCATTTATAAATCTCTAATTTCGAGCAGCAAAAAATTTAAGGAAGTTGTTTGGGCTGCTGTGTGTGTGTGTGTGTGTGTCTTTTTGCTTGCTAATCATACGCATCTTAAATTTTAAAGATTTTAAAGATTTAGATTTTAAAGATTAGTTTACAAACAATCTTTAATATAATTTCCAATATAATATTATGAAATCATTAAAATAAATATGATCAAATATATTATTATTAAAAATACAATTTTCGAAAATTTTTCTTGAATTTGAGTTTTTTATTGTGTAATAATTATGTACCAATCGTGGTAATTTCAATTTTATCTCCCGTACAAGTTTCATTTGGAAAAAAGCGGCATGTATTTCCTGAGGGAGCACGAAATTATGAGGGATCTGCGACTTATACATTGGTCTTGGTCATGCTAACTTCATCCTCCATACAAATTCCTTTTTGAAAGACACAACACGTGAAACAGTCCAATTGTTTCACCAGTTTGTCAACATCCACTTTAAAAGGCCAGAAGTCTTTAGGTGCGAAGTCAGCTCGTCTGAAAGTCTGGTCTTCGAGAAGGGCCCAGAACCACAAATAGTTTCTGGCTCTGGAGAGACGGGTGGAGGAAGCCATCACCGCATTGATGGCTCGACGACAAACTACATCCTGTTCTGCTGGCGTGTTGAACGACAGATTCTTGATATTACATCTGAATACCTGGATTAAAAAAAATAACCATTTTAGGGTTGCTAGTAAAACTACCCGATGTTCAGTAATAGCTGCAGCCTATGGACATTCATATCTAACCACGAACAGGATTCAAGTTCTATTTGAGGTTGCAAAGAAGCGTTTCTGCTCCCGAGGATTTAGGTTGCGTAGCTTAAGTCATAACCAGACACATCCAACCGAAAAAAAATAACGTTTCACTGTCTGCTAAATATTTTTGTGAAAAGAGTAGCACAGGAACGTGCTGGCTATTTAAGAATAAATGGTCTCTGCAGCGTACAGCAGCAGATGTACGTGACATCCAAACCAACTTAAAACTAGACTAAAGTCCTGTTTGAAGTCGTGCATAGATGCGTAGCTACCCCTGAGGAATAAAATGGTCGCCTCAATTCTAAGTGTAGCGGGTAATCCCACTTTTCCAACAGAAACACAAGAATTGCGACACGGCGAAGTATGAGGGCATGGTTGGTACTTTTCCGGTCGAATATATACTATATAATATATTCTTTACCTACCCGTCATATTTTTTATGAATACTTCGTACTTTGAACTTTATAATAAAGGATAAAAAATATCGTAAATAATTTTAGATAAAAAACTCAAACACTTATGTCGCCCAATTCAAGTAATTACAGTAATCTGTAAATATAATAAGATAATTTGGACATAGAGATAACATAAGAGGTGTTTTTATCTACCAAATAAGTATTAATTGACCTTTGTACTTATTATGTATTCTACATATATAATCAAATGAAAGATTTGTGTCTGTTCTTCGCCTACATTTGCAAAATACACTTTCCAAGGGTCCAAGGACGGATAATAGAAATTTCTCTCATTGTTAGCATGTTTGTCGACTTGTTTGTCTGTGTTTGAAATCACATCAAATCAAACCATATATGTATGATACATCATCCATAAGTATACTGACATTTAATCTTTTTTTCAATAAAATCTATAACTATAACTTATATTATACTACAGTATAGGGATTTTAATAATTATAATGGTCACCTTGGTAGCACCTTGGTATAACCTGTACTTACTGTACTGTTTTACAACCACATCCATTTTTAACGTGAAAAAATGATTGAATTTTAGTGTGAAAATTGTTGCTGACACTTGAGTATGAGGCTACCATTTTAGTCCTAACGTAGCAACATATCTGTGATTGACTTCAAAGTGGATATTTGTATATTGATTCGGTTACACGTGTTGGGCGGCATTGACTACTTAATGGTAACTGAACTCCACTCTCTGATGCTGCTTCTATTTTCCTCATGTTGTTTGCTTTCGTCATTAAAGCAATAACTATTTTTTTAAGCACGTAACTTCGAGAAATCTGAGATTATTTTAACCGGGAACGTGCGTAAAAGAACGAAAATTAACTTCCTATCCTCCTTGTAGGTGACCAGAAAAATTCTGGTCATGAGGGTGCCCTCTTAACCCGGGCTTTTTTTCTAGTGGTCGAATTCGGTTCGGTTCGTTAATATTTTTCGGTTACATAAAAAGAGAGAATAGTATTTTAATCAGAGATTGTTTTAGAGAAGTTTCTAAAATATCGAAATTTTGCCATAAAAATGAAAAAAAAATAATAATTGAAGAATAAAAAAAAATTAAAATTTAGTTCTATTTTTACCTCAAAACACAGTGGCAAGGGGTGGGGAGGGGGTACAAAAATTATAGACGTACAACTATCGACAATTAGCGTGCCCCCAAAACAGTACTGACAATGCCTAATTTGAATATTACAGGAAAACATCAGGAACTAACCATTCCACAGTCTAGTGGTTACGAACCCGCGTGTGAAGATTACCGCGCGTTACCTCATCACTCAGCTATCAAACAGACCAGCATTACTAGAATATATTAACACTTTGATTGTGAGTTTTAGATCGGGTCTGCATTGCGTGAGGCGGAACTAAACTGGAGCTTATTTCTCTAGACTGTCGACTAGTGACTGAAATATTGCATTTTTAGCATCTATGTATTATCTACGAATACACAGACATAATGTCCGCCCCTACTTGTAGCACCGACATAAACACAGCAGTTTTGTTCGCCCGTAATCCAAACAGATTTGTACGTATATCCCAGGTGTGTACAAGCCGCAAGCGCGTGGCTCCGCGCAATACACAGCAGTGTAACACGCCGCAGGGACAGTGGTAATTTATTCTAATACACACATAACTTGAGTAAATAATGTCAAGGATTCAAACTTTGGACCTGCGTGTGATGGCCAGTATCTTCGCATTCGGTATGACATTACTACCATTACTTAGTAATATTAAAGTAAATATCACACCTCATACCCACACATTTCTATCATGCAATAGTTGATGTATTCAACAGGTACAAGGATAACACGGAAGCCAAGTTTTTGTAGATGATCTGTAAGTATGAAGCATCTTTTAGATGTAAAAAAATACTAGAAAAACTAATAATTTTCGCCTTTTTGGACGTAGGTTAAAGAGGTTTCCTTGCAAGTTTAATTGTGTTGCTGCCACTTGGTAACCCTTTATTCTATATGAGAAGAGCAGCGAACGGTTATGCACTTTGAAGCGAAGCGAACATCTTAGTCCTCAGGAGTAGCATTGTATCTACGTTCGAGCTCAGATAGGACTTCGGTCGTGTTTATGGTCGTACTTGGATGTCTTTGGGCTGCGACTACTTAACATCAGGTGGTTTATGTACTCGTTTGCTACTTTTCTCATATAAAAAAGTAATCTCTGCAGTTCACTCGACATCCGCCTATTGTGACGCCTAACCAACGCCGTCTCTCTTCAAAATATAGCCCGCAATCATATCTCTCCGACCGAAATCTCTTTCTCGCATCAACCGAAAAGACCATCTTCAGGACGGATTACGAGGCGGCGGTGGTATCTCCTCGGTCGAACTACAGTTCTACAATCTATAAAACCTCTTAATCGTTAAATAATCAAATATTATTAAATTGCGAGTTACCTCTAAGGCCTTTTAGTTTTTGTGGTTTATGAGACAACGTGAAGAAAGATTTGTACGGTCCATAATATATTTTCACGTATTGGATGGCCATATTTTGCAATATTCTTTAAATCTTCAGAATATTAATAAAAATATATAAATAACGTGATTTCTGAAAATAAGTAAATATGTCGTTTTGACTGATAGTAAATATTCATAATAATATAGATAATTAATTTATTTCGCAGTTGAAAATACAGATAATTAAATTGAAGAATAATGTCATGTTGGACGGTTTTCCCAGGTGACTCCAATTAGACATAATTTTGTTTATAATATAAAAGAAATAAATTATATGTAACAGGACATGTCTGTATATGCAATAATATGGTTATAGATAAGGCTTGACAAAGTAACATATCTCTTACATAAACTCGGCAACGTCCATACTTTTAACGATTTAAAAAAAGGAAAGGTCACAAAAATGGTATGGGAAGGTTTTCGATGCAACTTAAACATCAGAACGTTAAGTAATGTTAAGTTTAAAACTTATAGTTATTTGATGATTTGGCTATAGGATGACAATCATTATCAAGTGCGTCGAAAGGTTAAAGTTAAAGTGAGCTGTTTGATTAGCTCACGTTGACCAAACCACTGCGTAACGCTTTCCCTGCGGCTACAACACTACTGTGTAATTCTGGGCGCGACGCGCTTGCGGCTCCTACACACCTGTGTTGTACTTTGCTTAGGGCCGCCTCCCGCAATACTGACCCGATCATATATATTCGCCAACGCAGTCAAAGTGTTAAATGAAATAATAAATGAAGTTTGAAAATGAATGTTGTTGCCGTGAAGTTGAAATTGAAATTGTAGAAAGTTTTGGTAATATATGTTCGTTGTATATGTATGGGTGTTCTTGAGAAAATAAAACACGAAAGTTTAAAATGAAGAATGATTTTTATTATTAAATTAAAATACATGTCAAAGAATATTTATATAATGTTGTGGTACTATTTTAGCGTGTTATTATTAATATTTTTATTAATCATAAATTCGTATGTAAAAACTGATAAGAGCAGACATTTTGTATAAGGACTTCCAAGAAATGTACATCTTCAAACTCAATTGAAGTACAGTGAATATATTATTTTAAACTAATATCATAGCGGAATTTATACATCTTATGTACTGATTACTCACGATTTTTTATTTTTGAGTTAGCATCTGTCAACAGTTTCCCCGCCACGCAGTTTCGCCGTGACCACGAGCCATGCAACTGGTTCGAAATATCGGCAATTAAAAATCAAAAATCGTTACTTGTGAGTACCTGGTATGTCTAAAATTAAAAAAATAATATTTCACTTATTACATAAAATATCAGCAATTCTTTATCGCAAACGTTGACCATTATTTTTTTTCACTAAGTTTTTGTAATAATTTAGTATGTCTTGTTAAATTTAGAGAATTTAATTAAGAATTAAAAGTACCATAGGTGGACAATTACAACTCAATGAAACTAATTATATTTTTAAAATATTAAAATCTTATGGGCAAAAAACTTTTAAAAGTATTCATTTTCATTTAAATATAAGTAAATTATTGCCTGAAAAGCTATTTCATCTTGATTACCTACGCAATGGAGAAGAAAATATTTTTTTAAGGCAAATAATTTGGCGCTGAAAATCAACCATTTTGTTTTTTTCTTTTTCATATCACTCTGTGACATTCGTATCATTAACACGATCGTGATATAAATTTATTATCGGTTCATCCGTTTAATAATTACCAAGGCACATAGGAATGTAAATATTTACATATGTACATAAGTAGGCTAAATTCATTACCATCCTGGGCTATGCTGAAGTCGGTTAAAATAGATGTGACATGATGGTTACCTTCATAAATACTGGTAGTTACAAATATACTGCCTTCTTTGGAGAAATAACTCTTCAAGGATCATTATCTATACTTTAGCGTTTGTTACCATGTTATTGATAAAATATACGATTAATATCATCATACATTTTTCTTTCACCGTCTAGAATAATTACCATAAGTTTATACATACATATAGTGTACATGGCATAGTGCATATTAGTAATTTCTCTAAAACATACACTGAACCAGTTATGTATTGATCATGAATGAACGAGTCGAAAGAATCAATATTTTCTGATTGTTGGTATCACTATGACAGAAGAATCAGTAATTTATGACAGGATCACTACGGCAATTCTTATTCAATTGATCCATCTGTGGTGTCCGTAGATTTATTCATTCGTAAAACAAGTCAATATTGTCGGTTATTCTGATGAAATCAAATTTAGTGAACGACATTCTCTAAAGAGATGTTGTTGTCAAACAACAAGAGATTTTACTGTTGATAAATTTTACAAATAAAAATAAATAATGATTATGTAAAAAGAAATCAATTAGTTTTGTGCGTCAAGAAATTGATTAAACGGGTTGAAAATCCTTTTTTATCGCCGAAATGAATAAACGACGCGATACGTAGCTTTTACCAAAGAAATGTAGGAAGATTATGTCTTCGAGTTTCTCAATCTAAGCTTCAGGGGGATACCGCCTTTGACACCTTGTACGACGTTTTGTTTGTGGTCGAGCTGAATCTCACGATGAGTCACCGCGGACGGTTCCACTGTGAACTTCTGGAGCACAGCTGCAAGGCCTGCAAGTGACTGCATCTGGCCTAGACGTGTTCCTGGGAAGAAAAAAGTTGAAAAAATCATTTTTGCAGAAGCCAAGCGGAACAAGTTATTTACTTAGCGGTGACTACGATGTTCCGCTTTGCATCGAAACATTTGGTTCAATTAAAACCAAGTTTGATCGACGCTGCTTGAGACCTGGGTCTATCGCAGACGTCTTGTAGATTGTTTAGGTCAGGCTTTCCCGATAATTCATTTTAATGTTTTCATTGTTATATTTAATTCGATTAATTATATGTATAAACAAAATTATTTATAATTCTTATCTTTTTGTGACTTGTCAATCATTTTATATGAGCTATAGACCCTTAACAGCTATCGTAGGTAAGTATCTTCAGGTTTTTTTTATTATTATGAAAGAGTAAGAGACGGGCATGCAGGCCACCTGATGTTAAGTGGTCACTGCAGCCCATGGACAACCACGGCCAATCTCAAATAGAACAGAAGTTCTATTTAAGGATGGACGCGCATGCGTTGCTACTCTTGAGGACCAAGATGGTTGAAGTGATTACTATGAACTATACAACTATACTTTATTTGAACAATGTTCTTCAACATAATGGTATTATCGGTAATAACTCAATTCCAATAAACGAATATCATTGGAATTTATATATTTTTATATATAACGGGTATTCACGACAAAGGTTTTTTTAAATTGCATTTAATAGTGATTACCTATATGATATATAGCAAAATGCAGAAATCTAATATTTTTACACAATATACATTATAAATACATACTAAGTTAATAAACATATATATTATACACACTACTATGAACTTGATATCACGTTAAGATCAAAATATAGGTAACAAATAGTTTGTTATCCAAGGTCGCACAGAATAGATTGTCACAAAAAATTAAGATGTCAAATTTATTTGAATGACTTTCCAATTGTAAGTTTTATGTTTTCAAATGTTCATTCAGCCAAGCCAAGAGGCTAAATCAATAAATAAAAAAATTAAAAAAAAAAATCTTTAACTTACGATATGTTTATCGCCTGCCATAAAATTTTATGTTCATAGGCTAAACACAGGTGGTTAGGATTTTCGCCTCTCAGCCAGAGGATTCCGGGTTCGAAGTTATATGCAAATTAGAAATTAATTATCATTTGTTTTAAGAGTGAAAGAAAACGTCTTCCTACAACCTATATTCTCGAGCGGTCTCCATAAAAATTTCAAAGGTATATTAAGTCTACTAATTTGTAATTGGCTGGCCTGGAGCATTGAGACCTAATCCTTTCGTTTTGTGAGGAGATCTGGACCCAGCCAAGGGACAAAAGCGTTGATGAGGGGTAAATAGTAAAAAATACTTACCGATACAAGCTCTTGGACCTTCTCCGAAAGGCAGATACACATATTTCTGACGATCATTTCCTTCCTCAGTCTTAAATCTTTCGGGACGAAATTCTTTGGGATTTTCGAAATATTGTGGATCCATCTGTATAGCTTGAATAGGTACAATAATTTTTACCCCTGGGTCAATACTAATGCCCAACTTAGGTATGGTGTATCGTTTAGCGCATACTCGGTTAAGGACGCCTAATGATGGAAACATTCTCATCGATTCCTTGAACGCCATATCCAGTAGACTCATTTCTGCGATAGCATTGTAACATAATTTATCATCATATTTTGCAAGAACAGCGTCTATTTCGTCTTGAATTTTCTCCTGAATTTCGGGGTGGAACGCCAATTGGTGTAAAGTATAACTCGTGGCCGACGACGATGTTTCAAAACCAGCTGCAAAAAATATGAAGACTTGTGCCACCATACATTGTAAGTCCATTTCCATTTGCACTTTTATTGGTGTTCCATCCGAATTCCTTTTTTCTATAGAATCTCCTTCTAATTTTCCTTTACTCTCTAACTCCAGAAGTAAATCGATAAAGTCATTGCGACCTGAAGGTTTATAATCTCTTTGCTTACGAATATTTTTAACTATGTCCGTTAATATGTTTTCAATTGCTGGATCAGAAATTGTTATTATACTTCTCAACTCAGGGAATAATTCCCAAAAGAAGAACAATATTAGATTACTTAGGGGGCGGTAGAATATTTTCTTCCCAAATTGTCTGAAGAGAGAATTTTCATTATTTATTGAATTCATTTCAATGCCGAAGCCGCAAGCGCCTATAAATTCTGTGGTGAAACGAGCCATGAGATCTCGAGCATCGCAGTCTCCGCCACGAGAGACGATGTCTTCCCCGACTTGATGAAGCTTCTCTGCGCACTGTATTATCAACGGTAACATATTCTTCAGCTTGGCTGTAGTAAACGTTGGTGTCAGACGTTGACGAAGGAGTTTCCAGCTGTCGCCGTCAACATGAAATAGGTTTTTCAACAAGGGCTCCCGATCTGGATCTCTGCCCAATCCTCGCTTATGAAAGTAAATAAAGTCAATGTTAAGAATATCTCTGATGATGTCCAGATCTCTTACGATCAATTCCGGCGTTACTCCTCTGTAATAACCGACGACTTTTTCGTGAGGAAATTTATTGTATAATTCGGTCGTTATTTCCGTGACGCTTCTAATTCCGGTGAGATTTCGGAAATGATTTCCGAAAAGTGGTATTGGCGGAACATGTTTCACGTTTCGTTTTAACCAGTAATCGTGATTGCGAGTCGTGTAATAATAAATCGCGATGATAATTAATAACAAAATTATATACAACATGTTAACCGTCCGAACGTTATGAGAGAACTAATGGGCCAGCACAGTATCTGAGCGTACATTCAACTGTTTCGCGCTTGCTAACTTATTACGCAAAAACCCGCAGTCACCTCTTCAAACGCTGGAAAGCGCTGAATGTTATTATTGTATTTTAGAAAAGCGCTAAATAACATTTGGCGACAACAAATAACGTGAGATCGGCGATTTTACACAGTAATTTAGTAGATACCATTGCTGAAAATAGTTTCTAGTTACTTTGCGGAAATCCATGCTTTTGTGTTATTGTTAATAGTGCATAGTCCATAGAGCGGACATAGTGCCTGTTTTGAAATATATACCATTATATATGGTGGTAGCGCGTTGTTGCAAGTATTTGTCAACAACTTAATAATTTCCAATTAACCAACATTTCACTAAAGTTATTTCTTATTTTGAACGTCCTTGTGAAGTCAGTATATTTTTTACAAAATAAGAACGAAGAAAATATCTCAAAAAGTTTTATTTCTACAATTTTTATGTAAATCTACAAATTGATATATTTAGGTAGACCCCTAGAGGTATGCTTCTTAAACACTCTTTGAAACAAAAAGCGCTGTATTTTGCGCTTAATATGATAAGTTGGTAACACTGAACTGTCTGTACATACATATATAGCGATATAAAATATACCGGCCGTACCTGTATCATAAACGTAAAGTCCAAAGTCCACAGGACGATAACGGGAAATATATTTTTACGTATACAAATATTAGGTTATCTTATTTTTCTATACGCCAATTTAGGATTTTAAGACCTTTTAGCTTATGCCTGTCAGATAAGTTTTTAGTCAGATAAGTATGCCCTTTAAAAATAAAGTATGGTAAGATTTTGCGTATGCAAGTTTTTCATCCCCATAAATCTTTATCCCCATTTAACAGTTATGAGGATGAAATGCCTTGTACATTTTACGCTGTTAAACGTGGCGTATAACAGATAGATAGATGAAATTATTAATCTAAATATTCAAACAATACAATGTACATAATAGCTTTGTTGCAATTACACCAAAGAATGATTTTTGAAAATTAATTTCGTAACTGATTCAAACAGTGTATGGAGAGTTTGTCCTTCATCATAATTTCTATATACTTATATAATCATTGCTTTTTTGAAAATGTCAAAAATTTTCCATGAAACCTAAAAAAAAAATACTTGAAAAAATAAATTTTGGTAGTCTTTGCAAAAAATTTAGATTTTTAATAGGTCAAATTATCCATATACAAAAAAATATTTACAATTTACAACTTTCAAGACTTAGTGTGCTCCCAAAATAGAAGTGCCAAAAAGGGCCTCCTTATACTACATATGCTTATACTTACCATGTGATTATTATCTTGTACTTATGTAGCTCTACTCTATGAAACTGTAGTATCCAGTAAGATAATTATCTTAAATCTTTTATTTAGAATGATTTTATAAGCCATTCGTCGCGTCAACTATAATTTGCGACCTTGTCCTCATTATTGAAGCCATTTAAATACAATACTTCGAAATTTATTATATGTTTATTTCTTTGATGATTTTTAACTAATATTATGGAAGAATTTATACATTTAACTATGTACCAGGTATTCATGATTAATCTACTATTAGCATCTGTCAACAGTTTCTCCCGCCACCGCAGTTTAGCCGTGACCACGAGCCATGCAATTGGTTCTAAATTGCTGCAACGAAGAATCAAAAATTGTCAATCGTAGAGATATCATTTACAGAACGTAAAAAGTACGACGCAGTTGGACTGATTACCGGAAGGTGTCTTTTATATGACACCTCTATATAAATTGCATGCGGCTTTGTCCGTTGTTTTTGTTCTCAAACAGCCTTTTTTCACTTTTGTTTTGGGGACACGCTAGTTCTCGAAAGTTGTAAGTTTATAATTTTTTTGAACCCCTTCCACCCCTTGGCATCGTTTTATGAGGTAAAAATAGAACTTTTTTTTCTTCTCTTCTCACCCATGTTTTATAATTCTTATTTTTTTCAGTATTTTGAATAATTTTGACCAATTAAAAACATTTTTCAAAGTTTACCAAAATCGATTATCCTTTGGTTTTTCCCAAATTCTTTAATTTTTTTCGTTTTTATGGTAAATTTTCCGAATTATAAAAAATATTGAGGGCACCGCCTGCCCCTTCATGCTCCCGCAAAAAAATCCTTGCTCTCTAATAATTTTCTTGAAAAACTTCATATAGTAGACGAAATCGAATTCAAAGCTGTGCTGAGATTATCTACATAGATTAGCGTAGATGATGATAAAAATAGACAGACGCGAGTTATCTTTATAATCCTTAATATTATAATACTTCTCTATATATAAGTTGTCAGTGTTTAGTTGTTCCGTTTGTTTTCTTATATCTTTTAGGTAACAGCTAGTGATTTTACCTACCGCATTATTACATATGGAAACTTTACTGATGTTTGTTATTTTTATTCGTTTTCAATTATTTTATGTTACAACTATTGTGTTTCCCAAAAAGAAATAAATAAATAACATAAATATAGTATTCGTTCTCCTGGTCTCTTTTATAGTCTTTGTATGATTACGTTATATTGTGTCGTCACAGAGAAATGACTGAATGATCGTAGATGATGATGAAAACAGACATACGCGTTTACCTTTATTATCCTTACTATTATAATACTTACTATTATAAAGGTGGGAGAACTATATTTCAGCCGCGGAGGTACCACCGCCGCCCTCATAATCCGCCGTAATGAACCAGCCCTCTTGTCACCGGCGTCAGAATGTATTGTTAGATTTTTAATTGTATAGCAAGAACTTATATTTAAGGCAAAGTCGGATGTCAACGTTAGTCCTATAACGATATAAATGACTACCATAAATTATGACATGTGGACTTTGCACTCGTCGCACGCGATATGTAAAATATTTACACCTTTAGAATTATAAAGATCTAAGAAAAAATAAGTTTCTGGAAAATATTAAATTATATTCAGATGTAGGTATATTATTCTGTACTTTTTGTGTGAGAAGAGTAGCAAACGAGCATGCAAACCACCTGATGTTAAGTAGACCTCTACGTACAACCACAAACACGACTAAAATCCTATCTGAGCTTGAACGTAGATATGTTACTACTCCTGAGGACTTAAAAGGTCGCCTCGCTTCGAAGTGTAAACGGGAACCGCACCACTCCACCCGAACGACAAATAATGCTTTACGGCGAATTATGAGGGCGGCGGTGGTACCTCCCGGTCGAACTATGGTTCTCCCATCAGTTTTATTGTATAATAATTCTTCAATATATCGTTGACGAAGTTTCACATCAAAACATCTTTATTATTCTAAAGGAGTATGTGCGTATCTAGATTGCATGTATAATTGAGCCACGCCCATAAACACTTGAGTTATCGAGTGTAGGTGTTAAGGTTATCAGCTGTGCTTTGAATCGACCTCCGACGACCCTCCATATTTAGTTGACGCATTAACTTATCAGTTCCTTGCGGCTACAACACTGCTGTGTAATTATGGGCGCGACGCGCTTGCGGCTCCTACACACCTGTGTTGTACCGACAAATTTGTATGGATTACGGGCGAACAAAAGTGCTGTGTTTACCTCGATGCTACAAGACTGGGGACGGACATTGCGTCTATGTATTCGTACATGATACACAGATGCTAAAAATACAGTGTTTCAGTAATTTGTTTGCGTTTCTTCAGTCTAGAGAAATAAGCTCCAGTTTGCGCCGCAGTCAAAGTGTTAACTGGGGAGCTCATATGTAAGATCGGGTTAGCGTTATGGGAGGCGGCGTTAAATTGGGGCTTATTTCTCTAGACTGAAGAAGCGCCAACAATTTATTGAAATATTGTATTTTTACCATCTATGCATGCATCTAGCATGTACGAATACACAGACGGAATGTCTGTCCCTTGTACATGTGCCTGTACATTTTTTATAACAGCAGAGGAGTTGCCAGCATCGCCGGGCTTGAAGGAAAGCTCTTTATGTACCTTAAACGCCCTAAAGTTATTCAATAGCAATATTTTTATTATACTTCTTATTGTTCGTGCAGAATTAACATATTATTTTATTTCATCAGGCGCTTACGTATGATATTAACACAAGATAATTTTAAAACGAATAAGTGAGTCCTCCTATAATTTGATTGGAGTTGATAATAGATATCGAGTCTGGCGGTGATCAATGCATGTAAAGTTTAGCTGTGACCACGAGCCGTGTAACTGTTGCAATATCGTCAATAAAAAACAAAAAATAGTGAGTAACTACCTGATACATAAATATAATGTAAAATTCATGCGATTTGTTTACTGATTTGCGAGTTCTATTATATTAAAAACCCATACCCGTTTGTTTTACAAATGTGTAAAAAAATACTTTAACTTTAAATTAATATTTCCTATTATTATATATGATAATACAACAACATATTTTTTGTCAGTACCAAATATTAAAATCTCCGTTTTTTTATATAAATATCATGTTTTTATATATCTAAAATAATAACAATAGCGTTATTTATAAGACGTATTCAATGATAATTATTTAATGTATTCAAAGTGTATTCAATATTATGTATTCAAAATGCGTTTTAATGTAGATTTTAATTTCTAAGTTTAAGTTGCAGTGGTAGTCCCCCCTTCACCACTTGCACGATGTTTTGCTTGTGGTCCAACTCTATTTCGCGATGCGTTGCCTCGCACGGCACCACCGTAAACTTTTGCAATACAGCTGCAAGACCTGCTAGCGACTGCATCTGGCCTAAGCGGGAACCTGGAAACAGATGTTATCGTCAATCCATTTATCTCCCTTCGTCTCTCTTAATGAGAAGGGAAATGTTATATCCACCATGATAATGTTCAAAGAATAGCAAACTAGTATGGAGGCCAACTTATTATAAGTCGCTGCAGCTCACGTACAACTATAATCATACTCAGTTTAGATATGATTTCAGTCCTGTTTGAGGTTTCATATGGATGTCCATGGACTGTAGCGCGTCTCCTGTTTTGGTTAAAGACTCATCTGTTTCGGTTAAAGATGTGCGGTTGCAGGATACACTTACAATCGAGGCACCCATGTCAAGTCTTCAGGAAGCAATATGACCTATCAGATATTTCAATTTTGTTTAAGTTTACTTGTTATTGTTATATTAGAAAAAAGCCGAGACACTTCCTTTGTTCACTTGTTTTTGATTTTGATTTTTTTCTTTCTATTTCCTTTTATATTAATGTTTTTTGTACTTTATAATTGTTTGTTCTTTTTTTGTTTGTTCGTTTGTTTGGGGCAATAAATTATATTTATTATTATTTATTTATTTATTATTTGTTGCACCAATAAAGTGTACACGAATACGAACAATAAATATAGCTATACAGTGAACAATAGAACTAGGTGTCACCTCGGTTATAGGTGCAAATTGCATGGTTATTAGCAACATACTAAACGAACTAAACATACTATTATTATTATTATTATTTGAGAAAAGTAGCGATCAGTTAAGTGTACGTTGCAACGTATATCCACATAGAACCTCAAACAGGACTTAAGTCCAATTTGAACTAGATGTCTCGTTACTCTCGAGGATTGAGAAGGTTGTTTCGCTTTTAAGTGAATCCTGCAATCGCACGCTCTAACCAAAAAACAAGAGTTACTTCACGGTAATTTGTTAGGGCGGTGGTTTTTATTCTCATGTCGAACATATCATCAACATCAAGATAAAGATCATCTACCGCTTGCTTATGTATTAAACGGATTTATATTAGAAAGGATCACATTCCAACGTTCGTAGAAGCGAAAGATATTTTATAGAAAGGAGGTGGTGCTTAGATCATTTCATGGGATTGGTAAACTAAACACATTACACTAAACTAAATAATATAGATAAATTTATAGATTAAATGAAATAATGGATATTGACTTACCAATACAGGTTCTTGGACCCTCTCCGAAAGGCAGATACGAGTACTTATGACGCTCACATGATTCTTCAGTCTTGAATCTTTCAGGACGGAACTCTTTAGGGTTATCAAAATATTTTGGATCCATTTGTATTGCTTGAAGAGGTATAATGACTTTCACGCCTGGATCAATGGTGATACCCAACTTGGGTATGGTGTATGGCTTTGAGCATACTCTATGAAGTAGACCAGCAGGCGGCAATATTCTCATAGATTCTTTAAACACCATATCAAGTAGACCCATTTCAGCGATACCATCGTAACATAATTTGTTATCGTATTTTGATAGGACTTTATCTATATCGCTTTGTACTTCCCGTTGAATATCCGGATTGAGGGCCAGTTGATGCAAAGTGTAACTCGTTGCCGATGACGATGTTTCAAAACCTGCAGCGAAGAATATAAACACCTGTGCAGCTATACACTGCAAGTCTATCTCCATTTCCGCAGACATTGGTGTGCCATCAATATGTTTCTTTTCTATAGATTCGCCTTGTATCTTACCTTTACATTGCAATTCCAAAAGTAAATCAATAAAGTCATTACGACCAGACGGCTTGTATTGTCTTTGTTTACGAATTCTTTCAACTATTTCAATAATCATATTTTCGGCCATTGAGTCAAAAATTTTGATTTTCGTACTTCTGATTTCGGGGAATAATTCCCACAAAAAGAATAGTATTATATTACGTAATGGACGTTCAAATATTTTCTTTCCGAGTTTTCGAAACAGAGAGTTTTCATCGTTGATGGAGTTCATCTCAATGCCGAAGCCGCAGGCGCCGATAAAGTCTGTAGTAAAACGAGCCATGAGATCGCGGACGTCGCAATCCTCGCCACTAGCTACGATTTCTTCACCGACGTGCTGAAGTTTCTCTGCACACTGTATTATCAACGGAAACATGTTTCTTAGCTTGGCTGTAGTGAAAGCTGGTGTCAGCCGTTGACGAAGTAGCTTCCAATTGTCACCATCTTCGTGAAACAAATTTTTCAACAAAGGTTCATTATCAGTATTTCTGCCTAATCCTCGTCTGTAGAAAAATCCGAAGTCAACGTTGACGATATCTCTGACAATGTCTAGATCTCTTACGATCAATTCCGGCGTTACCCCTCTGTAGTAACCAACGACTTTCTCATTGGGATATTTATTGTACAGTTCTGTCGATATTTCCGTTATGCTTTTGATTCCGGCGAGATTTCGGAAATGGTTTCCAAAGAGTGGGATCGGCGGAATGTGTTTCACGTTTCTTTTACTCCAGTAATTATGGTTACGCGTCGCATAATAGTAGAATGCGGTTAAAATTAATATAACTAAATAAATCATGTTGTCCAGTCGAGGGCAACTGTTGAACTAATTTAGAGAAGCTATTATTCATAAGAATTCACTAAAAATTTGACACATTTATCATTAATATCATAACCACAATAGTTAATTTCTATTTTTATCTTACAAAAACAGTGATTATCATAAAGATAAGATTATTTAATTACAATTGGTTTTAATATTAGTTAAGCATATAAGTAGGTAATATCATCACGGAATTTATACATTATTCTCTATAACGGGTACTCACGATTAAGCGTTTTTAATTGCCGGTATCCCAAACTAGTGCATGACTCGTGATCACGGCTAAACTGCGGTGGCGAGTTGACTATATAAACATTCGTAGGTGTTTTTTTTGAAATAATGTTTTGTTAAGTTCCTTTTTTAATTTTAAAAAAGGAACTTAACAAAACATTATTTCGTTCAGAGTATTATAGTAAAAAATATTTACTGTTAGATGCAATACAAATATGCTTTATTGGACAAAAAAGAAACATAATAAACTTTAAATGTTAAAGATAACCTTAAAATACGCACTAAAGATGAAACATTACATGAGTTTGTCGACTTTGCGTCCATTTGTCTTGTTATTCCTCATTGTGTCTTCATTCCTTTTGTTATACTTTTGCTGCACATAGTTTCAATGGAAATGTACCTATATTCTAAACAAATCATGTTTGTCTAATTATATATTTATGTTAATCTTAGTCCATCACCTAGTCTTTTATTAGAGAGACGGACTGTATTCAATTCTGAGAGGTCCGTGTCTATCTGTTGGCCATGATGATCTAAACCAGGTGATCGGCAACCTTTTAGACGAAAATACCCAAAAATTGAAATTTGCAAATTTTCTCTAATTTTAAAGAGCCACTAAAAATATGTTTTATTAATTTTATAAATAAAATAATAACTGTATGTCTGTATTTCAACACGTCTTTCACTGGCATAAAATTTTTGCTGTGGAGATTATATAGTTACAGCGCATATAGATATATTGTATATATATATATATATATAATAGATACTTATGAAAGAATTTTTATGGGTTGGGTCAATAAAATAATTTATGGTAACTTGATAGCTAATATTTCCATTAAAAGAGACATATGTGGCTCGCGAGCCGCAGGTTGCCGATCTCTGGTCTAGACAGATTTACTTTGTCGCTTCCTCAGTTTTAAAGGCAGTCCACCCACAACACCTTGGGTGACGTTCTTTCTGTGATCCACGATTATTTCTCGTCTTGTATTTATACTAGGTTCTACCGAGTATTTATGCAAGATGGCCGCCAGACCAGCCATAGACTCGATTTGGCCAAGACGAGCACCTGAAAAATATAATACGAAAAACATTGAACAAGTAAAAAAAGTGGTTATCATGGCAGATGTAAAACATCTAAATCGATAGTTATAAAAAGAATGTATAATGAAAGAAAATCAATAATTAATAAATAGAGAGGGTTAGGTATATAAAAACATAAAAGTGGACTCCATATACGTAATAATGTAGAATGTACAATATGAATAAAAGATGGGCATGGGCACGTATTCCCTTTACATTGTTTTGGTTAGGCTTTTATTATAATTAGTTTAAAGATTTTCTTTATTGTATTTACTATAATCTATATAATATATGTTTTTTTTATTGTGAAATAGTAAGAAACGGGCATGCAGGCCACCTGATGTTAAGTGGTCACTGCAGCCCATGGACAA
>DWON01001753.1:0-23113 GCA_018251015.1 Phocides pigmalion okeechobee
GTTGCTTTACGACGGGTTATGAGGGTGGCGGTGGTACCGCCCCGGGCGAGCTCTAACGGCTCTTCCACCTTTAGATGTGAGTATGTATAAAATAAAGCGAATCGTGCCTTTCTGTATATAAAATATATTGACTTGCGGTTTGTGTAGATCGGGAAAGATCAATAAGTTAAGTTATGTCAAGAGCGCTGGAGAGTTGGATGGATGACCGTTGGTTGACACGTTCATTTATGTTTAGAAATTTTCATTTGTTAAACGATTTATGTATGGATTTATGGCGAACCGTGCTGGCTAGGTTGGAGGGACATATAGATCGACAACGATCCACAAAGTTAAGTTATATTAAGCACGGCCGAGAGTTGGATGGGTTACCATTAGTTAATAAAAATATAAATTCCGCCACGATATTAGTTAGAAATCATATATCGTATATAAAGGTCCAAAGACCATGAATTATCAGATGATCTGCATGCTTGTTCGCTTTTTTACCAACTAAAAAAAATATTAGACGTACTGCAAGCTCGTTACTTTCTGCAAAAAAAGTTTTATATGTTAATTAAAAAAATAACTCCTGAAGGCTAGGTTTGTTAGCACACGAAGTCGAAAGCCCCACCAGACTGATCCCCGGGATATAACTCTAATCCTGTCTCTCTGAACTCGTGATGTTTGGCCACGCCGTGACAAACACGTTTGGCAGTAATTGATAAACAAGCTTGCGTAGTTACGCACGCCAGAGCCTAGATGGCGTTAGCAAAATTGGTTCTAGATCACGGTATTGGCATTCTATAACGAATGTTTACAAGATTAATGTACTATAAAAATTTGTTTTGATTAAGCTCATGCTCATAAAGCCAGTTCTAGAGAGTTTAGCGAAAGGCTTTTGAATGTACATAAAATCACGAATTCTTCCAAGTTATTCAGAATAAATAAAGTTTGAAAAAGATGAGCAATTATTACCTACTCTGTGACATTCAAAATTTAATATGAAAAAGATATAATTTATTTTAATGTCCCATATCAAAAACATTCTAATGAATGTTTTTGATATAAATATTAATATATTTCTCATACAATACTTTTAATCAATTTTCAAAATGCTGTATTTCGCATTTTTTTCTCTCGATCAGCCTTACCCAAAGGCATTCAAAGTTGATGCACTGATTTGACATTGCATACTTGACATTAATTAAGTGTATGTAAATTGCTTACAAAGAAAAATATGGAATTTGATGTTGAATTTTGTATATTTTTTGAATAGCCATAATATGGCATAGCAAAATTTGAAGTATATAATTGCTTAATTTTTCGCCGTTTTCCCGCAAGCCTATCTTAATTGTGACATGGTATATGATGTGAAGGTTGAAAACCCCCGCCATATTTAATCCCCAGATCGGGCGCTAGATCCCCCTTCTCCCCAAGTACGTGACGTTTGATCACGTCGTGACATAACACGTTTCGCGACGCTTTACCTCCCTGTGAAGTACTCGTATGTACAATGTTTTCATGTAATAAAAATTGAGGCATTAAAGGCCCCTTAAAAGTGTTAAATTTTACAACCGTTTATAACCGAAGATTTATAACCGGTAATACTATGTATATTTTATTACATTTACAATACAGATATTTGAAGACGGTGAGCCGTTATAGCTCGCCCGCGGCGGTACCACCGCCACCCTCCTAACCCGCCGTAAAGCAAAATGTTCTTCATATATTGTGTGTCGGTTGGGGAGGTGTGGTTACCGGATACACATTATTGGAGGCGACCATCTTAGTCCTCAAGATTAGGAACGCATCCGCGTCCATCCTTAAATAGAATTTCTGTTCTATTTGAGATTAGACGTGGTTGTCTATGGGCTACAGTGACCACTTAACATATGGTGGCCTGCATGCCCGTTTCTTAATTTTTCATAATAAAAAAAAACATTTACTAGGTTATTATAAATAATTGCACTTGAACAAAATAAACTACTTTAAATATATATAAAGAATATACTTTTAATAGATTCTCAATACCTACCTTTTTGAATTTCTAGTTCCGAGGCTAGAACCCCGTTCTCCCCAAGTACGTGACGTTAAGTCACGTCGTGACATAACACGTTTAGGAACGATTTACCTCCATTGCAAAGTAGTCATATGTTCATTGTTATCGAACGAATAAAATATTCTTATAAAATTGTAAAGTTTATTTTAAAAGTTTTTGGATTTACTCTGATATATATGTATTTTTTTGAGTGATAATTTCTTTATTTAAGAAATGCAAAGGCATTTAGAGACATATTTTTGGATTATTTATTTTCATTCACCTACCGCATTATCCGCAACATTTTTTCAAATTTTTATTGGTGCGAAATTTGTATTTTTTATTTTTATTTAAACACCTAATACTATTCGGCGGTTAAAAGTTGACAAACATATGAATATCCAAAGTTTATAGATAAGGACCTTATAATTCACCTGGATATAAATGATAATTTTTACGTGTGCGTAAATGTCACTAACTTCATATAAAGTAGGGGTCCTATTAGACGTCATTTTTACAAGAGTTGCTGCTCAGAGAAATGGTGGTCGCTTCAGATGTAAGTGAGTCTGCACCTACTATTTATTGCTGTATTGCAGAATTGATTCACACAATAATTAGGTTTGAGAGTGGGCAATCTAACTGTCCAACGAATGTATCGAATCAATGTATAATTTTTCAAACAATTACTCCCATGTTTGTTTAACGCCGCCGGTGATAAGAAGGCTGGTTCATATCTCGCGTAGAGAATTTTACTTGCTATCCAACCTGGGAATGCAGCTAGCGTTCTTTTAACCATGCCGCATGGCCTCGGACTCCCTTTAGATTGTTTAAGTTAGGCTTTTATTATAATTGGCTTTACGATTTATATTATTGTATGTATTTCAGTAATTATGTGTCATGTAAATGTGTTATTGTATTTTTTTTCATTATTGTAATTAAAATTTTTGTTCAGGTTAAATGTAATTTCCAAAAACATCGCGTAAAGGTTGAAGACCCCGCCATATTTAATCCCCAGATCCGAGGCTAGATCCCCCTTCTCCCCAGTACGTGACGTTCGATCACGCCGTGACAGAATACGTTTTGCGACACTGCGTTTTACGTCTCGTAAAGTATGTAGATTGTTTATTCAGTGTATTGAATTTGTTCAAAGAAAAAATAATATGTATACACTTGTAGAGTCAAACGTTTGAATCTTTGGAGTGAATTCTTCATTGATTCGTACCCATTGATGTTGTATAAATAACGTACGAGAAAGTAAACACGTCATAATTATGTAGTAAAGAAAGACAAACATTTTTTATTTATTGTATGTTGACTATTATAATAAATGTCCATATTAGAAAGCAAAGGAGGCTGTGTCTTTGTCTTTGCATAGATTCAAAAAAACTGTAAAAGAAGTCGTATGCTGAAGCATATTATGACGTTAAGGACCATTTAAATGATAAGAAAGCCTGGGATTAAGCCTATCTCACCGGGCTACTTCTATTACCCTTTCAATAGTTATTTCCTAATAATTGTGTGCAGATGACAGTGGAAAGATCCTGACACACACGATTAGCTGTTTCGTGTGCTCACCATCTTTCTAAAGTTATACTGTATAATGCTTATTTATTAAGTTAGTAAATCATAAAAGAAATGACTAGTGGTAGAATTATAGTTCGAAAGGAGGCGAGGTACCGCCACTGTCCTTATAATTCGCCGTAAAGTAAAACTTGCATTTTGGATGAAAGCTGTGGTTGCCTGCAACACTAAAGCACCTTTTACAAGCAATTAATAATAAATACCAAATTTGAAAAGCACTTGTATTTCCCAAAAATAAAATTAGGTCAAGCGTGAAACACCTCCTTTCAAATAAAAATAGAGTCACAAATCGGTTCACGGAATAAAGAATAGGCTATTGACGTATATTAACAAAAAAAGACATTCCGAGGTATTGATAAACTTTCTCTTTTTTGAAGTCTGTAAAAATAATAATTGTTTACATGTTCCATAGCGAGATATTTGAATTTTGCTAGTATCTTATAGATATCATACTGTGTGTGTGTTCATAAAATGAACTCGCAATTCTGAACGTAACATTATACTGACGATCACTAAATGAAATTCACGCATCAGTTATCGAATGATTTACTTGCGAATTCACAAATTATTTGCGCGCGGAATATTCAATTTGAACAGATGCCGCATTCTTGGTCCCGTACACAATTTTGTCACGTGTCAACATATTTACTTAGCGGAGCGTGCTTCCTTTTGTGATTAGGTGTTCTGTCGTTTCAATTATTGTCACGATGGGTAGTGGGTTCGAATCGTGGGGCTCGTGTCATGCCCTTTTCCAATATTTGTTTTGATGAGAGCAAGCTTAAGATTAATTGAATCATACGCCAGAATTGGATTTTTAATTGGTTTTATTGTTTCGTTTGAAGTAAGTTTATTTATTACTTTTATTTACTTTACTCAACGAGGTATTTTCACTGTAAGATACAATACAATATAATACAAAATTATTTATTATATTTCAAAGATACCTAAAAATATGCAGTTGAAAAGATTGCATTTACAAGAAACGGCATGGCATGTAATTTATCACAAAATTAGCGATATCTTCTAATCAACTATCGAGTGATAAAGCGATACAAGTAATTGACAGAAACAGGCTAGGAATGTACATAAGTAGTAAAAATACCGAATTACTATCTACGTTTCCCTTTAGATGAAACATCAATCCTGTTTAAGTTCGAATATGAATGTCGAATGTCAAATATACAACAGGCGGCATCGCATGTACCTTATCGCTAAATTAGCGATCTCTTCCAACTATCGAATGGTAAAGTGATACAACTAATTAAGAGACAGGGTAGGGAAGGAGAAAGTTAGTATAAATACCGAAAATTTATTTTCGACCTCATATATGTTTACGACTTCAGATGTAGCTTCAATCCAGTTTAAGTTAGAATGTGAATATTTATAGGCCATACCGATAGGCTATACCTTAACGTTTATTTCAATTTGTAATTTTTTTTATTATGAAAGAGTAAGAAACGGACATGCAGGCCACCTCATGTTAAGTGGTCACTGCAGCCCATGGACAACCACGTCCAAACTCAAATAGAACAGAGGAATAAGCTAAGCTAAGACTAAGAGTTTTACAGAATAGTAAAAACCTCAAGAACAGCTTATCAACAGCGGCAAAGTCCACAGCACACAACATGTATTGTTTAGTTTGAGCAAAGTTTATAATTCCCTCCGCATTAAGCTTCTCACGTACAGTAATGCGCTCCTGATATTTATTTTTAGGTGGGTGGTATAAGGGTGGTTAGTGATGACGAATGTCTTATACCGGCAGTTTACTTACTGACGCATATCATATGAGCATTAAGAGGTAACAATTAATTAACTGACTAAAATTTAAACACTTTATAAACTTCTAGAGAAATAGTTTTCTTAAGGTTTTGTCAAAATAAGTTTTTGACACTATTATTTTATTTAACAAATTCCTTTTTTATATGGAACGATCTGATTATCGGGACTTCATCTGTATTGTTTCTTATATTATTGCTTATGTGCTTGTAAAACATGTGTTTTCTTAAACCTTTCGTATGTTTATGTAAAATAATTATGAGATGATATTTATACTGTATAATGAGACTACCGATTAAAGTTTTTTAATTTCCAATGTTTCTGATCATAATTTTCATATTTTTTTACTGATTTTTATAATTTATTATACTATTCTCATTAATTTATTTTTGTTTTAAATGGTTTCTGGGGCAGTCAGTAATCTGCCTTGTCTATCTATATTATTATTATATATAGATTAAATATAGCATGAATACTATAAAACAAAAAACAAAACAATTATGAAACAATTTTGTCTTTAAAAATAACATCACAATGCGTGACGTAATAAAAAATGTTAAGGGTAAAACAACCCTCGAAAGAACCCTACTTAACTTGACCCCTCTTATCGCTACCTGAAAAATTAGCCAAAAGATCCACAGGAAAGGGGAAAAGAGAATGACTATTATACCGAAAAATACAGAAATTACGATAAATAGGACCAACTACGGCTTAACTACGGCTTTGTCGGCAAAATTTTAGTTTAGATGTCTACTATAAACCGTATACCGTACACAATTTGAAATAGATTTCTTTAAAAAGGTGGTTCTCTTGACTTCAATAATTTTTAGTCACCACTCGGCTCCTACATAATGTAGCGTGGTAATACATAGCCTACGAGAACAGAGGTACAGGTTCTGTGTCCAAAATTCAAGGTACTTTAAATCGGTCGTTCAAATTTATTTAATAAGATTTTACATGATTTTAAACAAATATGATGTAGGCATTTAAACATTTTACCGTACCGCTATAGTGACCATGCGCCATTTTTTTATGTAAGAAAAGCAGCAAACGAGCATGCAAACCACCTGATGTTAAGTAGTCGCATTCCATAGACATTCACAAGAAGCGAGGCGACCATCTTAATCTTAGAAGTGTTTACTTCGAGCTCAGATAGGATTTCAGTCGTGTCTGAGTTTGTATGTCGATGTCTATGGGCTGCGACTACTTCACGTCAGCTGGTTTGCATGCTCGTTTGCTACGCTTCTCACATTAAAAAAGATGTTCAGTTGTTCAGTCGCTAAGTACGAAATATTGCAACGATTCCTATCGTTACAGTCCTCCGCCCTACGTAGAGATTTGCCTACGTTCGTTCATTTCCCGGATATTTCGATCTTAACCGCATCGCCTGACGGCTGACTGATTGCGGCCATTTGTTACGATGACCCACAACGTATTGATGTTTCAATGTTTATATAGTGACAAAAAATGTTAATTACTAAGTACAAAATAGTGTAGGGGCCCTTGTTCAAATCTTCTTTCATCTTAAATTAAGATTTTACTATTCATCAGCCTTTGCGCGTCCACTGCTGGACAAATGTCTTCACCAGGTGCCGCCATCCAGACCTGTCCTCTGCCCTTTGCATCCAAAGATTTCTTTATAAGTCGCCGGTCCACCCGGTTGGGTGACGCCCCGTGCTCCTTTTGCCTAGACGTGGTTGCCCCTCGAAGACCTTATTGCTCCATTGATTTTCCGTGTAAGTATAAAATAGTATAGGGGTCCTTGTTAAATTCTTCTTTCGTCTCAAAATAATATTTTACTACATTCATATATAACCCAGATGTTCCAACCTCGGTCTCGACGCTTGACAGCTGACCGATTGCCACCATTTGTCACGATGAGCATCGCTGTATCAGTGTTGCAAGGTTTATATCATAAAGCAATTAGTTCCACGCTTAATCGACGCTGCTGGTGGCAAGAGGGCTGAATCATATCTCGCGCAGATAATTCCCATCGTTGTCTAATTCGGGAATGCGGCTAGCGTTCTTTGCACCGCATGGCAATGGACTTCTTTCAGATTGCTTAATTTAGGCTTTTATTATAATTCGCTGTAAGGTTTTCATTGTGTAAGTAAGTATAAATTATTTTATTCAAAACAATCTGTAAATACCTATAAATTTACACCTTGTCTTTATTTTTAGACGCAGTTACTAAATACGAAACATTACAAAGATTCCTATCGAAGCCTTTCGCCACCCTAAATCGAGATTTGACCACGTGCGTGCATTTCCCGGATACTTCGATCTTAACCGCAACGCCTGACGTCTGACCGATTGCAGCCATTTGTCACGATGTCCGGCACGGAATAGATGCTACAACGCTTATACCGATGCTTATTCGTCTATGCTTAGGGTTTACAAGCAAGTCAAGCTTACTATTTGGCTTTTTTACGTATTTTTCTTTTCTAGCACCAGTAACAAAAAATATGAATATGAATATGAAAATATAGTATTTTTGCTATCTGCTTGTAATATTTTTTATGCCTTGTAGCTATTAATAATACTGAATATGTTAGTTATAATATAGGTCTTTTTGCGAATTTCCTTTTTCGTAGATCATTAATTAATATATTATATTGTATCATTAAATGAAATCAATGTTAACTAAAGGTGAAGAATGGCATTTTTGAGGATGTGTTTCTTAACTTTTCACATGACATCTAATTACCTGATATACACGAAAAACAGGTATTTGAACCCAAAACGCTCAGGGTATAAATCCAAAATTGCAACATAACCTCATTAGAACATCCCTAAATATTATAGAGACTCACAATAAAAATGGCGGTCCCAAGCAAATAAATAGTAAAACTACAAAGTAAAGTTTCAGTTACAAGGGCTTATAATCTTTTCCTTCCGTGAAATCGATCATAAAGGCGTTGCGACCCTTGAGGATTGAGTTGGACCGTCGTGTAAGTTAGTCAAAGTTATCACAACCTTCAACGGCAGAGGCATTCGACCCTACAAAGAGTTCAACAACATTTTATGAGCTTCAATTTTTTTTATGAAACGAAATTGACTTGAAATAGAAACGCGTAGCGCCACGTAGCTCGTAGAACCCACGTAGCGATAATGCTACGCAGTAACGGAAAAGCGTCCGGGCGGTTGAAAGCGTGGAAGATACGGTAATGTGTATAACATACAATACGATTCACGATTATTTATTGAATTTAATTGTTAATTTAAATATTTATTTATTTATTTAAAGGAGAAGCAAAAGATTACATGATACAAAAATTTACAGTAAATTTCTTACGTATACACAAAATCACATTTACAGGAAATCACAATATGTACAGAATTTTAATACTGATACGATAATATAGCATAACGTTAGAAAATCTTTTTGATAAATCTAAAAATCATGTATTTTAAATGTCGAACTAAATAGGTTTAATATTTTGCCGTCAAGTGGACTATTAATTGTTAATACTAAAAAATGAAAATATTTATTATTTATTTATTTATACGTTATTGTAAACCTAAAAAGTAAAGATTATAAAGACTGTACTTAATTCCTAATGGAATTCTCCACCAGTCATTGCTGATGACGAAAAGACATGATAGGTGCTCTTCGATGTCAAAGAAACCAAGAATTTTATTCAAATCTATTACTTTGATATATTAAGTACACACACATATATACTTGTCGATGTATACACACAAATGCATACATAAATATATATATTCTTTTCATACTTACTATAGAGCCACGGACTAACAACGTAGACGCGATTTTGAGAAGCGAAGTGGTACCTACGTATGAAACCGTACGAACCCTGTTTTACGAGTCCAAGTTACGAGGAAAGCCCCAGACGGACTATTAAAGGCTATACGGAGGGAATCTCATAAAGTTCCGAAAACAACACGACCGCGCAAGCACTGACAACCTTATCCCCAAACACATAAGACCTTAAATCGATTGTTGGCATTAATAGCAAAAGTTTGCACACTTTTCTCCGCTCAGCGCCATTTTGTTCATCGTAAAACATTAACAACGTTTCTGTATATACGCGGTTAGCAACAAGTAATATTAAACTCGTAATTATGTGGCGGAATAACATGCTTCTAATACGACTTTTTTCCTTAATTCCCATTTCGGAGTAATAATGAGTTATCTCCGTTACGTTACACGTGTGAAGTGTTAAATGGGATTTGTGAACTCCAATTGGATTAGAATTTTGGGTGATTTGTAAAATTACGGTTCAAGACATGTTACTCTAAAGATTGAATAAAATATCTTACTTAGAAAATTACGTTAGTAAATTTACTTAAATAAGAATTTGCGAAATCGAATTCGATTGGAATTTTGAGTGATTTGTAAAATTATGGTTCAAGACATGTCACTCAAAAGATTGAACAAAAATAGCTTGCTGATAATTACAATAAGAAATTTACAAAAATCATATTAAGCTAATTACTGTTACTGTTAATTAAATCAGGTTGCCTACACGTTAGTTCGCTTCTTTTCTCATATAAAATCAACAAAACGCAAAAAAAGTTACTCAATGACGGATTATGAGGTTGGCAACGGTAACTTGAACGAAATGTACCAGTGCTGACAGAGTAAGGATAAAGATTTGGTCACGGCGATCGTACCCGGTCGTAGTACTAAAAGCCTCGTTTCCTTATTTAGCACAAAAATGGATTTTCATAAATCTAATAAGTGTAATACTATAATGAATGTAAGCTCTACTCTCAACTCTACATTCGCAGCTCTAGGTTTCTTTGCAGATTCATTATGTAATTTGCACGCGGCTGTAATTAAGCGAGTAGAGTAGTATTCGCGTCGTTAAAATTATGAAAAAGGCGAGATGTAGAGTTATGAGCTGCGTTTTTTGAGTTTCTTTTTATTTCTGTATAATTCCTTTTTGGTACAGAATAAACATGTGTTGTATAAATTATATTAAAAGTTATATTATATAGTATTATTTATGTGAGAAGAGTAGCAAACGAGCATGCAACACCTGATGTTAAGTAGTCACAGCCCATAGACATCCACGTACAACCACAAACACGACCGAAATTTATCTGAGCTCGAACGTAAATACGTTGCTACTCCTGAGGACTAAGATGGCCGCCTCGCTTCAAAGAGTAGCCAGCAACCGTACCTCTCCAACCGAAACACAAGTAATATTTTACGGCGGATTATGAGGGTGGTACCTCCCCGATCGAACTACAATTCTCCATTTATCATATTTAAGCACTTATTACGTTTCGTGATTTAGTAGTTACACGTTATGTATAATATTCATCAAGTTACATATACATATATAATATGGTATATACATATATGTTTCAATCACTAAATATGTAAATTAATTAATAAATGAATGGAAATAAAAGAAATGTAAAAACCTACATATGTCAGTTTGTTCACTCCCTTAGTCTCTTAACTATTATAACTTAATATTATGCCCGTATTCTACATTAACCGAAAATTTACACTAACTTTTATACTGTTGTATTATATACATTGATAGCAAACTGGGTTTATATACTGGCACGAGTAAATAAATAAATAAAAAAACGAACAAATAAAGAATAAATAAATAAAAAACACTTGACAACCGTCTTCCAACTCAATATCAAATACTACTTAACATACTAACCGTGAAAATGACTTTATAAAATATTACTTACTAACCGTTAAAATGACTTCATAAAGTATTCCTTAGCTAACCCTCAAAATGATTTTATAAAATATTCCTTATAAACCCTGAAAATGGCTTCACAAAGTACCCCAATTATCATAAAAATATAAAAATAAACACACTCCATTCATGCGAAAATAATATCCCAAAATGTTGTACACTTTTTAGTAAAAACAGTTGCTCTACTTAACTTCGCTTTGAATTTCGTGCGCTGAAAATAATTCCGCGTTTTAATTATGATAATATGACTATACTTTAGGATTTGAAATATCTGAACGTGTACAATTTTTTTATATGAGAAGAGTAGCAAACCAGCATGCAAACCACCTGATGTTAAATGCTGGCAGCCCAAAGACATCCACGTACAATCACAAACACGACCGAACTCCTATCGGTGCTCGAACGTAGGTGCGTTGCTACTCCTGAGGGCTGACATGGGCGCCTCGCTTCAAAGTGTAGCCAGCAACCGCACCTCTCCAACTGAAACTCAAGAAAAGCTTTACGGCGGATTATGAGGGCGGTGGTACCTCCCCGGTCGAACGTTCTATCACCTTTAAAATGTTGCTACATGAGGACTTTTTGCTGTTAAATAATCGGGCAATCCTAAATTTTTACGTACGATAGTTGACTATAGATCGAAGATACATCAGAAAACGTAAATACATTTTTCTGATGTATCTTCGATCTATAGTCAACGATCAGTTACAATTTTATTGTTTGTATAGATAGAAAGATTATTAATGTCGGAAAAACACCGAGCGTTGCGTATAAATTTGCAAAATTCATGCATAAATTACGTTACACATTACGCCGGAGACACAAAATAATATAAATCTGAAACCTAAACACCTGAGCGTTCGATCTCTCCATGATTATGAATGGGACCCCATATTTCCCCTAACTACCCATACAATTGGAAATAAAACTTTATTTCCTAATCACAAAGTATATTTTGCAGTGAAATCAAAAAAGAAATGCTTAAAAATAACCGAATTAGTGCTTGAAGAGTGGTCTTGCATGGAACTTTGTGAGAGCAGAACCTTATTAACATATAAATAAGGTTCATTTTCCAACGTTTCTAAAACACCTGTAATACATTGAGTATTGCAAAAATGATCTCTCCGTGAAGGTAATAAGGTGCAAGGAAATGCATAGCACGTTTGCTAAGCTTCTTTTTATAGCCATATCGCCGTATAGGTCGCTAATTCATATTACTAAAGCGAGTTCAATGTGATTTGAGCTCTCGGAAGCAGTATTAAAGTTGGATTTCCATTGATTTGTGCGGCGTGGAGTTTGTAAAGGGATGTTTACACCCCGACTGGGGCTCAGCCCGGGCCGAGCTCGTATCCTGGGCGACCGGCCCCCCCGCCCTTCAACCCCCTATTTTCCCGGGCTGCACTTGCACAAGTTCACAAATGTGGTTATCAAGCTTAACCGAACCTTAATATCTAACAACTAAGGTTGATATTAGAACATGGGTCAATTAAATTTTGATTCAGCCATTCGGGAAACGATTACTATTCTTAAAAGACCTAAGGGCCATTGAAACGTTATACGTTAATTTGTTGAATGTTCTCAGTAAGATGGAATGGCTGGTTGAGTGAACGAACAATTGATGACTGATACTCGTATTAGGGGAAATTTGAATGCCACGGACGTGGAATGCGTTTTCGTTTCGAGTATTTCGCGTTTCGAGTCCGAACGTCGAGAGGGCTAATTAGGTATAAAAATATGGATTCTATTTTATGAGCGACTTTTAATCAATGACGGATCAATCAAAAACATTTGTAGTTCGTATTTTTATATGAAAAGAGCAGCGAACGAGCATGCAAGTTACCTGATTTTAAATACAATCAAAAATCGTTAATCTTTAGTCTGGTACATGGACAACCATATACAACCTTAAATAGGACCCAGGACCTATCTCAAGTCTTTTATAGATACGTAGGTGATCCTGAGGACTAAGATGGTCGCTATATGTCTAAGTATAGCCGATAATTGCACCTTTACAACTAATTTACAAGAGATGCATTACAAGATCATGAGGAATGTATTAGTAGGTACCTCCCCCTCCCCGAACTATAGTTCTCCCATCTGCAAATGTCCCATTACTATATTTGTAAAATATTTTTATTTAGCGAATGAAAAAATATTTTACTGACCACAGTGATAGTTTAGAGGTAAACTTACGACCGGGGAGGTACCACCGCCGCTCTCATAATCCGCCCTAAAGCATTACTTGTGTTTCATCATCACATCATCATTACTTGTCTTTGGTGCGAGTCGAACACCTTAGTCCTCAGACAAGCCTCGTGTGTACGTTCAAGCTCAAATAGGATTTTAGTCGTGTTTGTGGTTGTACGTGGATTTCTGCTGCGATTACTTAACATCAGGTGGTTTGCATACTCGTTTGCTACTCTTTTCACATAAAGAAACAAATGTAATTCTTTTTGAAATCACACCAACTCAAGTGTGTTTGATTTGTTGGCTTCGCTTAGCTTAGCACGCTCCATCTACATTTGTTATAATCTCAGTCTCCAGGGATATTAGTAGCTCTAAATATTATAAAACAAGTCTCCGTCGCGTCGGTCTGTCTGTTCGCGATTAACTCAAAAAGTACTGGACGTATTTTCTCACAGTTTTCAACAACAGGTAGAGTGATTCCTGAGGAAGGTTTTGGTGCATAATTAGTTAACTATTATTTGTAAATTGGACGAGAAATTAAATACTCAAATTGAGTATAGTAATTATGTGATCGTTCGAAATAGATGTTTCTATTAATGTTTGCAACTAGGTAGTGACTGGATGCTTGTATGAAAAAAACGTAAGTAAATATACTCTACGAGCGAAGTTTGGCCGGGTCGCTAGTTTGTTATAATCTCAGTCTCTAGGGATGCTAGTATTTGAACATAAATATCAGTAGGTACCGCGGGACTTATACAACGGGGAATCTACTTTTCGATTTCTCAAATTGAATTAGATTTTTTCCATCGTTTCGACATACCCCAACTTACCCGTGTGACGTCCCAACGGGATTCGGTTGTAATTCGGCAAAGTTCGAATGTGCTCGTTAGAAATGCATTGTGCATCTGTCGGATGCAATGGTTTTATATACAGTTTTATATAGGAATGGGTTCATGTGAGTTTTTCCCATGAAGTCAAAGTATGACTTCATACATGGTAATTAAAGATTTTCTTCAGAGGCCACCCCGACATCGATTTTGCCTCTCTATTGATTAAATTAGTATTAAAAATATTACGCAGCGTATTTTTAACGGACTGAACGTAGACATGTCCTTGAGAATTTGGAAATATTTGATAAATTTTGTTTCGGATATTGGAATATTTGACGTAATTGTATATAATAAAATATTGAGGTATTTGATGTAATGTTAAATCAAATATTATGGTAGTAGATGAAATATTGGTCTATGTGACGAAAGCTTTTTTTTTGATATTTCGCGATATTTGATGTAATTGTATTTCAACAAATATTGGGTTAGATGTACGTTAATCAAATATGTATAAGGCTATTTGATTTAGTTGTATTTCGTCAAATATTGGGCTATGTAATGAGTTTAAATTTCATAAAATATTGGGTGGGTTACTTGATGTAATTCGGACTCCCTTTAGATTGTTTAGGTTAGGCTTTTATTATAATTAGTAGTAGTATTTTCATCATTGGAAATAAATAGTAATTGTATTTTATCAATTATTTTTGTATTTGATAAAATTTTATAGTAAAAAACTTGAATTTTAATGTAAAAAATGCATTGTAGTGCTCTAGAATAAAAATTTACAACACAGTGGCTCTAAAACTAAAACTAAAACATACAAAATAGAAACTAACAGACAACAAAAAGTTACTCTGTTGAGAGCTGTTAGTGAATATTTCAAAAAGTATTTCGTTCTCTCATATACTGTATGAAGTATGTAATAGTAGATTGAAAAGTGGTAGTACAGCTCATCGTTCTTCTTATAGCTTGCTAGCGACGCAGCCCGGCTTCGCTCGGATAATAGAGTTTATATTTACTTACATTATTTTTCCTTCATACATCCATCCAGTCATTACCTAGGTGCAAGAACTAACAATTAGAAACATATATTTCAAACGACACCAATATGACTACCTCGAGTTTAACTATTTAATTTCTCGCCCAATTTTAACTTATTATACACTAAAACCTTCCTCAGGAATCACTCTACCTATTGTTGAAAACTGTGAGAAAATCCGTCCAGCACTTTTTGAGATTATCATAAACAGACAGACAGATAGACGCAACAAGGAACTTTTTTTTATAATATTTAGATATAACTGTAACTCGTAGGAAGGACGTGAAGGTAATGGGAGTAAAATTTCCCTCCTACAAACTTTAAGCGGGTATTGTAACTATGCACTTGTTTTCTGTGTTTCTGTTTGTAGTAAGTTATATACAAAAAATCTTATGTTAATACGCTTTATTATGTACTGGTAACAATTAGTGTCATGTTTGATCAACGTCACTAGTGACAAGCGGGCTGGTTCATATCTGGCGCAGAGAGAAGCTATCAGTATTCAATGCGCGAATGTGGCTAGCGTTCTAGTCACCATGCCTCACGGGCAAGGACTCCATTTAGATTATACGATTTAACTAATATTGTCACAATTTATACATTTTACGCTCATAATCACGGCTCAACTGCGTCCATGCAACTAGTTCGAAATATCGACAATTTCAAAGTATAATCGTAAGTGTCCGTTATAGAGTAACATCCCGTTAGATTGATTAGGTTAGGCTTTTATTATAAGTCTTAAGGTTTTAATTAGAGTAATTAAAATGTATATATATTCTTGTTTTCAAACAAATATATATTTTTTGTGTTCCATAGAAATGTTTTCGATTGAAAAGAGCGCGTTGTAGCAAACTGGCTACTAGGAATATGATTCGTTTGGAAATAGCGAAATACATTCCTACCGTTCCAAAGGCTGCAGAGAGCGCTTATGTCCGGTTTTCGGTTCAAAAACGCGAAGCTCGCCGATTTTCAGTGGAAATGCAAAATTCGATGCAAGGCTGGTTGGTCCATGTTAGTGAAAAACATGTAATGGAGAGAAAGTTTTCAGGTCACTGGTGAAAGCCTGTATGTAATTAGGTTGCGTTAATTTGATAGAGATTTTTATAGCAATTTAGTTACGTATCTCTGTGATATATTCGACAATCGACTTTATATGTAGGAAGAGTAGTAAACGAGCATGCAAATCACCTGATACTGAGTAGTCGCAGCCCATTGACATCACGTACAAGCACAAACAAGACCGAGATCCTATCTGAGCTCGAACGTAGATGTGTTGCTACTCCTTAATACTAAGACGGTCGCCTCGCTTCAAAGTGTAGCCGGCAACCGAACCTCTCCAACCGTGTATAGGCTGCGACTAATTAACATCAGTCGGTTTGCATGCTCGTTTGCTACTCTTCTCACATATTCAATTCAACAGTCTCGTGTGCTCACTATATTTCTAAAGTAATTCTATGCGATGTTTTTGTCATGAATGACAGATTAAAATTTAATGTAACGAACTCCCGGAAGCAGGACTGTAGTCCCAACTGGGCTCATATGTAAATGGGCTGTTACTCTTGAGGATTAAAACTTGTTATTGCTAGTACCGTGAGCACCCGTCACAAAATGAAATATACTCTATCTACAGGGCCATCATTGTGTACGACACCTATAGATAGTGTGCAAAATAGACGTACGAAAGGAGGGATTGCTGGGGAGCGACCCGCGCGGGGTCGACGCGTTCATTAAACCACATTGTGCAGCGTGGAACGTTCGAACTGTGCATATAGCTAGACTGTGGGCCGGATGATAACATTTTTCCTATAAACAGATTGTAATTATCGTTTTGAGCTCTGCGTATAGATAGGCGTGGGTCGGATGATAACATTTTTAGTACAGGTAGATTGTAATAGGTGGTAGAACTATAGATCGACCGGGGAGGTACCACCGCAGTCCTCATGATCCAAATATTATTCGAATGTTAAATGTAATCATAACTCCGCGTATTCATGCCATATATAATAGATATAGGCCTGGGTTTTGCCATGTATCAGTTGTATATGTATACATATGTATTGTGAAGTCATATGTAGCTTAGGTTTTGATGTAATGGTAATATTTTGATATGATTATAAATATATAAAAGCTATGGATGACGTAATAGGATTTACTAGAGATAGAGACGAATGCCGAATTAATATTCTTTTTCAGTTTTGTGGCATTACTTGACTCAAACCAAAGTTATGATACTCGTATGTCTTAAAAATATTAACCTTCTTCTGGATTAATCGGATACTGTTAGTATTCTATTACTGTTAGTGTTAATCGTTCACATTGTATTTCTCGTTTTTAGTACATATAGATTTTAATTTTTGTCGAATCCTATAATTCATCGATGCATACTGATTTCAAATAATTTACTGTTGATTAACATTAATGCAATTTATGGTTAATTCATCCGAATTCTGCACACATTCACAAACTTTCAACCGTTACCCTCCTTCTGGAACATACGTGTACAGATAAAAGCCAGGATCATTTCGTTATTTACGTTGAAATTCTAATTCCGTCGTTTTAAAATGAAAGAGCGTCTTTACATACGCGGGCTAATATTTATCATTATCCGCTCACAATCTGTAAATCTCATATAAGCTGTTTATACAAGCTGCACTCAGTCTTGCTCATTTTCAATAAGCCTTCCCTTGTTTAATAACATTATGAGCCCGCTCGCTTACTCTCGAACGCCATATAAGGAATATTTAAAGGTTTTAAATAAAGGTTCTAAAGGTGGTAGAGCCGTTAGAGCTCGCCTGGGGCGGCACCACCGCCACCCTCATAACCCGCCGTAAGGCAACATGTTCTTCGTGTATTGTGTTTCGGTTGGGGAAGTGTGGTTGCCGGATACACATTATTAGAGGCGACCATCTTAGTCCTCAAGAGTAGGAACGCATCCGCGTCCACCCTTAAATACACCTCTGTTCTATTTGAGATTAGACGTGGCTGTGCATGGGCTGCAGTGACCACTTAACATCAGGTGGCCTGCATGCCCGTTTTTTTCTCTTTCAAAATAAATAAAAAAGGTGGGAGAATTATAGTTTGACCGTGGAGGTACCACCACCGCCCTCATTATCCGCCGAAAAGTATTCATTGTGTTTCGGTTGGAGAGGTGCGGTTGCCGGTTACTTTCAAGCGAGGCGAACATCTTAGTCCTCAGGTGTAGCAACGCTATTCGAGCTCAGATAGGATTTCGGTCGCGTTTGTGATTATCTATGGATGTCTGTGGGCTGCGATTACTTACCATCAAGTGATTTGCATGCACGTTTGCTACTTCCTACATAAAAAAATTAAAACTTGCTGCAACCCAAGCCTTATCTGCGTTTAAAAAGAAACATCTTGATTTTAAACGAATATTATCGTGAATTTGAGCATTTTACTATGCAGCGGGTACGCACGATTAACGATTTTTATTGCCGATATTTCTTAATCAGTTACATGGCTAGTGGTCACGGTGAAACTGCGGTGGCGGGAGAAACTGTTGACAGATGTTAATGATAGACTAATCCTCCCTACATCATTTTTTTTTCAAAATCGTAAATCGTCAATTATGAGTACCAGGTACATAGTAAAATGGAAAAAGCGTTCCAATGTTTAATAACATTATGAGCTCGCTAACTTGCTCGCAGTCGCCATATAAAGGATATTTAAAATAAGCTGCACCCAAAGGCTCCATCCGTATTTAATAAGTATCGTTTTTCTTTGTTCGTATCTTCTTTATATATGTATATAATTCTTTTGTATGTATGTGTGTATATATCACTGAACTCTTAAACGACTGGACGTATTTTAATAAAATTCTTTGTTGTGTCTTCAGGTGGATCCTAGAATGGTTTAGATTCACAATTAAGCCCAATAGATGGCTCTGCAATATGATGCAAAGCTAACATTTATGGGCGATAGCTTGAGTTCGGTAGAGCCAGGCATAGATTAAAAAAAAAAGTGAATTGCAGATTTTTGTTCAGATCAGGACAACGTCTGCTGGTCCTACTAGTAATATATAAATTCCATGGTGACATTAATTTGTTAATATAGTACATAATAAATATTAATAATAAAAACGTGGTGCATGCTCTTTTCACTCTTGCTGTTAAAATGCGAAGCTTTTTATTGCCAACTTATAAAAGCTTGTTTTCCCGCTTCTCATCCCAAGAACCGCAGCTGTCATTTACGAGGCTTCAAGATATACCTCTGAAATATTTTACGTGCTATTGTTTAAGAGGGAATTGGTACCGGTACGTTCTATTTGAGATTCCGGGGCATTTCGTAATACTACGAAGCCTTCGTGGGGGTCTTAGTGACTAAATTTTCACATAACTCGATCGTTCCCTCAAAAGGTATATCATGAACATCCCCCCCCCCCCCGAAAATAAAAAAGGGGAATTGGTATCGTAAATCTGTTACTAACTCCAGTCAAATACCCAACGTTTCCCAAAATAGAAGTGTATTGGACTAATTAATTTGCAATTTCATCTAGAATCATTGACTCGTATCGATAGTGTCCCTCGTCATACGGTCCACTGACTGCGAACGGGCTTGTGTAAAGCATTCTTTTTTCTTTCTCATGGTCCTTCGAGCCGGTTCCTTTTAAGTTCATAATCAATTTCATTTCATCAGAACATCTAACGGACGGACGTGCGCATGATTGGCTTGATATGACCCTTTTTCTATATTAATAAATCGATTTATTCTTTCTTGGATTCGATATTTAAGTTCATAGGCTTTTATTTTGTGGTAGAAATAGATTGGCGGCAAATGAAATGAAATTTAAATTTAATTAGGCGACAATCTTATTTCTTAAGAGTAGAAACGTATCTACGCACGACCTCAGTTACTTCAGTCAGTTCCAAATAGGAAAAGCGAAGCGTCCATATTAGTCCTGATGTGAAGTGGTCACTGCAGCCCATGGACAACCACGTCCAATCTCAAATAGAATAGAAGTTCTATTTAAGGATGGACGCGGATGCGTTCCCACTCTTGAGGGCTAACATGGTCGTTATGAGGGTGGCGGTGGTAACCCAGGGCGAGCTCTAACGGCTCTACCACCGTTATATGTGGATGTTTATGGGCTGCGGCGTCTACTTAACATCATGTGGCGTGAATACTCGTTTTATGCTTCTTATATTGAAACTAAAAATACAAAGACATCGAAAGGTTGTCTTGAAGAGATCGCTACTGTAGCGATAAGACCGCCTTTTGGTCACCACGTCTATGTTTGTTTTGTAGTGTTTTCTGTTTTTGGGTTAGTTAATCATATCAAGCTTTACTTTGCGGAAATCCATGCTATTAAGTTGTTAAAAATTACATTGCAACAATCCGCCACCACAATGTACAAAGGTACATATTTCAGAGCATATTTTTGTGTTCATTTTGTAGTGTACACTAAAGCATATTTGATTTTTTTACGTGCGAATAGTAAACGAGCATGCAACAAGACGGTCGACTCGCTTCAAAGTTTAACCGGCAACCGCACCTCTTCAAGTAATGCTTTACGGTGGATTATGAGGGTTGCGGTTGTACCTCCCCGGTCGAACTATAGTTCTCCTGGTCGAACTGTAGTGATTTGATTTGATGTTTTTAGAATAAGCTTAAGTATTATCTCCCAGTTACCTTCGGGCGGAGAGGAAAACTTGTTCAGCCAATACAAATCGTAGCTCCGCAAATAGAGAGTTAGCGCAAGTCGCGCTCACACATGTGTGTATGCGCTAATCATATCTGTGTGTGTTTGCTTCCCTGCAATAATAATGTGGCATGGAGTGCCACGGAGTAGCGTTACCATAGAGTGTACTAAATGGTTTGCTTTTTTGAATCGCTTGGTTTTGAAAACTGTTTTTTTTAATCTCTTGGCTTTAAAAACTGCTTTTTTGGAATCCCTTCGCTTTGGAAACTGGTTTTTTGAATAGCTTGGCTTTGAAAAGTGATTTTTGGAATAGCTTGGCTTTGAAACCGTGGGGTCCGAGTTCCTAAAAAATATCAAATAATTAGTCTCACGTTTAATCGACACTGATGACAAGAGGGCTCATTTATATCTCGCGCAGAGAATTACGAATTACAATCACTATTCAACGTGAACATGCGGTAAACGTTTTTGAAACCACTCTGCATGGCCACGGATTCCCTTTAGATTAGTTAGATTAAGCTTTTAATGCTTCTTTTAACAGATACAGCGGTTAAGAAAGTGAATTTTAGGAATGGAATTTTACTTAATTATGAAAAATTCATAACTAATTCGTCTACAATCCGCCGTGAAAACATTTGTGTGTTTCGATCAAATAGGGTAGTTCGAAATTTGGGCAATCAAAATGTTTTTATCGTGAGTACCGTGAGTGAGTTTCCGCCTACCACAGATATTTTGTTTACTAGGCGTTTCCAAAATACTAATTATGTAAATGACAATAATGTTTTTGAAATATTTTTGATTTTTTGAGTACCCGTTAAATTGTAAAATGTATGAACAAATTTTAGTTAAATAAATATAGGATCAAAAATCAAATCTCTGGCCGTGGACACTCTGTGGCGGTATTTTAATTAAGTCCCGCTTGCAAAGGACTGTCTACGGACTAGTGTTTGCCTGTTCATATCTCCGTAACTTGTAATGGCCGTCGTTTTATTTTTGTTTAGCTTTGAAATACACTTACACGGACTTTAAAGTCGCCAGACCGTTATCACCGCATGCCCTCCAGGGCTTAATATAAACTTTATAGGATACCGATGAACATATCAACAAATATTTGGAGGGAAGAGCGCGTGTAGCCGCCATTTGTATAGAAAGCAGAGGAGCAAAAAATTAAGCAACGTTGAGCGTGGTCGGGATTATGATGGGTGACCATAAGTGGTAAAAATTATTCGTACGTCAAGCGGTCAGCTCTAGCGGTAAATGTCGCAATGGTATTATAATTTATAAAAAAATGTACGTGTTCTAAATATTTGACTGCAAAAATATAACTGAAGTTAATATGTCAATTACATAATGAACAAATTAATAGAAATCGCAAGTGGATTATTTATTTCTTTGCCATAATACTGAGGAGTAATTTCCAAATACTAAATTTATAATAATTCGTTTGTTCACTTCACTTCACTTCGTTTGTTCACTTGTTTCAGGTGAGTAACTTCATCTTTACAAATGAAAATACTTAGAAATACCAGACAAGGAAAAGGTAAGAACATGTAAATTAGAATAATTTTATGCAAAAACATTAACTGATCGATGATAATGACATCAAAATCGAAATCTTAAACAAAAAACACACTAGATTATTTACAGATTCTTTGAACATCAATAAACTACCAACTCGTGAGACGTTTCATTTTGAAGTAGAGGGGGAGGGTGGGGGCGGGTATAAAAGTCATTTTCTTTAAAGAAAGGTAAAAGGAAGAAAATCTTACTTAGCTATTGGTCGACTTACCCTAAATAATCATTTCCTATTAAAAAATTATTCTAAAGTTTTGGTAAATTGCATTGTTCTAAATTTCTTTGAAGAAGATGGTCTCATTGAATAGCGGCCACCATAATTTACTCTATGGAAATATGTTAGCTATTGGTCTCCTTGCCCCAAAAATCCCTGCCTATTTAAAAATTACTTTTAATTTTAGTTTATTACAATGTTCCAAGGAAGTGTCTTTGGGCAGGATGGTCTTATTGAGCAGCCGCCACCATAACTTATTCAATGGAAATCGTTTAGCTATTGGTCCACTTACCCCAAAAAAACGTTTGCTATTCAAAAATACTCCATAATTTGATTTATTTCATTGCTCTGACAAAGTTTCTTTAGACAAAAAGGTCTCATTAAGCGACGGCCACCAAAATTTACCCCGCGGAAATCTGTTAGCTTTTTTTTATTATGAAAGAGTAAGAAACGAGCATGTAGGCCACCTGGTGTTAAGTGGTCACTGCAGCCCATAGACAACCATGTCCAATCTCAAATAGAACAGAAGTTCTATTTAAGGATGGACG
>DWON01001754.1:0-23100 GCA_018251015.1 Phocides pigmalion okeechobee
TTTCGGCTGGAGGGATACTAATACAATTATAATTTTACATTTTTTTATTTTTTGTTTAGATTAGTCTAAAGAGAAGGCAGACCGGTCTCGTGTCTCACTGAATTTTTGGTAAAGACATTTTTTTTATTTCCGCTCGAAGGATGTTAATACAATTATAATATTGATTTCTTTTAGATTTTTTTTGTACAGATTAGCCTAACGAAAAGGCACACTGGTCTCGTGTCTCACTGAATTGTTGGTAAAGACTAAATTTTTTACTTCGGCTCGAAGGATACTAATACAATTATAATTTTACATTTTTGAATTTTTTTGTTTAGATTAATCTAACGAAAAGGCCTCGTGTTGAAAAATAGGCACTATCGCCTATGGACATTTGCAACACCAGCTATGTAGCCTCGTTTTGAAGGAGCGCTCTTTTTGTACATTTTTTGAAGATTTTAAGTGAGTAGAGTGGCAAACAAGCATGCAGACTGTCTGTTATTAAACCGTCTCTGCAACTCAAGGACATCCAAATACAACGTCAAACAAGACCAACCTAAGATCGATACATTGAGTTTTTTTAAGCTGATACATCCGAGGACAAAGATGGCCATCTCACTTATAAGTGTAACCGGCAATCTCACTTCTCCAAGTGAAACTCAAGAGCTGCTTCACGACGGATTATGGGGGCTATTAACTTATTATACGAAACGAAACTAGCAAATAATAACACATTATGTCATACAAGAAATCCCTCTTGTTACGGATATTTGCTAAAACCTATATAAAATATGAATCCTACTTGAAATTTATAATAGATGCATTTGCAATACTGGGGATCAAAATATTGTTTTCATATATTAAGTTTTTCGTAGCGTAGTACAGCGTAGCGTAGTATGGCGTAGCGTAGTATAGCGTAGCACAGTATATTGTAGGGTAATGTTACTACATTAATAAGGTGTGTATTACACTAAGGCCCGCCGTAATAAAATCCTGAGAGTAGATATTAATAAATATTTACGATCTAACGTAAGTATTTACTGACAATGATAAAAATGTTAAAACTAATTTTAATAAAACCTAACCTGAACAGTCTAAAGGAAGAACGTGCCCATGCAGCATGTTTCCAAGAACGCTAGCTGCATTACCGCGTTGAATAGCAATATCTCTGCGCAGATATAAACCAGCCCTCTTGTCACCGGCGGCGTTGATCAAACGTGGGACTAGTTGTTTGTAATTTAAAGTCAATTTATATCAATAATGTAGATGATCAATTTGGATTAAAAAAGTCTTTGAAACAGAAAACTTATGTCCGAAGATATAAATAATGCCGTCGGCCATTTTGTCGGTTTCTAATTAAATGGTCGTGGAACTGTACTACTTTAAAATATTACTTCTATACGTAAATAAAGCTTACACAAGATCCCCTTACATTGTCCACAATCGTCTTTCACGCTGACGTCATTTAACATACTCTGACGTCACTCTCAATCCGAAAATACAACCAATGCGTCCTAGTTTGGGGACGAGCGCCACAAACACATCTATCTGCGAGATTCACGAATATTGTCTTACCAAACTTGTGTCTGTAAAATATAACAGTGTTTATAGCTTAGTAGAGCTGACCAAACAAAAATGATACGCGGGCTTAATCGTCATAGCATCGTCGTTGAATGGATGAGTAAGTTTGTAGATCTATCAGACTATCTTGAAAAATGCTCTAACAGTATTATTTGCTATATTTAAAAAAAACGTTTAATCGACGCTGTCGGTGAAAAGAGGGCTCATTCATATCTCTCGTAAAGAATTGAGATTACTATTCAACGCAGGAAAGTGTCTGGCGTTCTTGGCACTATGCCGAATAGGTACGGACTCCCTCTCGATTGTTTAGGTTACTTTATTATAATTAGTTTCAAGATTTTCATTATTGTAAGTTTTTATACGTGTATACATATGTACATTTGTATATGTAGATATGTTTAAAATGCCCTAAAAATCGAAGTTTTAAGATGAACACCGTGCTGAACCAGCTATTATGAAATTTTCTACAAATAAACAGTAATAAAAAGATGATTGTCATTTGTCACGGATGAATTTCGTGATTCCCATTTTGTTTTATTTCTCCCCCATGTACAAAAGCATTACAACCCCATTTTAGTACAGTTCCGAGATTACTTACCCTAGATGTAACCCAATATTTTCTCTATTCCGTCATGTCTCCGGGCGACGATAGTGATATCGCATATCTTGGAGAATAACAGTATTTTTGACCCTACTTTTCGGTTATGAGACGCGTCGAGGGAATATTTAATCCTGGGGTTCAAATACCCAATTTTAGTTGCAGCAATTTTATAACGTTTACTAAAGAAAATTGAACGAATGTACTAAACTACTAACATTTATAGTAACTATTATTGTGTAAAGCCGAATTTTATTTTACATAAATCTAAAACTACAGATAATAAAAGTAGATTTTGTCCGCGAATTTGCTCGCGATGACGTCGACATTACGAAGTTTCATTAAACTTTCAATCCCTAATTCTAAGCCGTTAAGGTTGGAATTTCCAAAATTCTTTTTTTTAGTTTTTACTTACGTTATATAAAGAATATATATGCAAAATTTTAAGATTTTATATTACATGGTTTCAGCTATGTGTTGATTTCTGAAATTTAGAATTGATAAAGTTTAAAAATCGTTGCCTGTAATATCAAGGTTTTTAAAATGTCACATTGTCGTAGCAAATAGGTGAATATTTGCATTTGCCATTCAATACAAAGTAATCTCGGCGATGAGTGAAACATTTTACAAATGTTCATAAACTGCACTTAATAAAAAAGTGTCTCTCCATGCATAGTTAAAACTTTGCTCAACAGTAAGTCTGCTGATGTCACGCACGAAAGCCCGTTCAAATATAATTACATCAAGGGAGAATCTTTTCAAAATTCCATGGTGATATTTTAACCGCATTCCCAAGGTGTCCTTTTATGAAAATCTCATTAATATTTTTTGTTTACTCAGGCATCCCTTTCCCTTTATCTAACGACAGGAACAATAAGGCAAGGATTCTATAGACTTGTTGTCATTCACACCAATTTTTTATACCCAAGTTTGTCTCCCTTTCCTCCCTTTTATTAGGCATATGTTAAACTGTAACCGAGTAACGAGACGCGATACATGGACTCGCTAAGTTTCTGGAAGCTCCTCTTAATGCCGCTCCGCAGCAATAGTTCGGTCGCTTGACCCGCGATGTGCCAGTCCAGCGGAACAGCACTTCAACGTAGCGCTTGGGTCCGCAGGCTGTGATACTTCGCCGGTGTTAGGCAAAACCAGCTGGCAGACGGCGGACGCAACAGTAGGTGCAACCGAGTTCTGGCAAACAAGGCCTCGAAGCCCGTCCCTCGCCCAAAGAAGCTGAGACGACCCCGATGATGATTAGATGAGATTAAAGCAAGCACCAGATTTTTTATACTCCTAAGACAAGATATGTATTAGTCTTTTTTTAAGAAAATCTTGTTGAAAAGTCCTATTTAAAAAAATAGCTTACATTATTTGCTCACTGTTGTATAAATTAGTCTTTTTGCTTTCAACAAAATCGTGTTAAAAGTTAGTTTTTTTTTCTCTAAACAAACCGCTTACGTTACCCGCTTGCTATAGAACATCTTGGAAAAGATTAAAAAGATTTGGTGCATTATTCATCCACACAAAATGGGTGTATAATTTTTTCCCCGACATTTATGACGAGGTTTGAAATACGCGGGTCGGAATTCATATTTTATCGAGTACATCTTTGATAGAGTTGATTTGGGCGGCGAAGTATTTTATGATCGAGTTATGGATCCCCCTACATGCGTTATATCGTCTTTCCTATACATTTGATATGATTGATTGATATGTAATGCAGAAGTATGGTACAACAAGATCTATTTCAGATAACATGTTAGGAACGAGAGCACATGTCTAAAACTTTTTGTCTGTGGGTTACTTCCTTATCTATTCAAATCTTTGCTATATATATTTATATGTTCCTTGCCCGCGGCTTTGATCCCACAGACATTTTACAAAATCTTTTACCCTATTTTAGCACATTAGGGGTAGAATTTTCAAAATAAAATTCTTAGTGCTCAATTTCGCTATTTAAAGTTCAGGATTTTAGAGTAAAGGATTTCGATTTTGTATGTAGATGGACAGGTAGATAGAATGTTAGAGGAACAAACAGACAGGCAGACAATCGAATAGATGAACAGACGAGGAGACATTTGAATAGATCAATAAATAGACAGATACAGATGGACAGACGGAACAACAAACATGAAAATAAAAGGGTTCCTTTTCATCCATTTTGTCACGAAACCCTAAAACTAATCAGATTAGAAAAATGGCAGGATAATAATATATTGCCGTAACATACGGTATTACAAATAACAAATAATATAAAGAGAGTTTATTAGCAAAGTTTTAATGTGTATGTGGAACGTATGTATTCTTTCTATTAGTTTTACTTGGGATATGAAACTCGAGCTACATTTCTTTAGTCCTACGGTTTCATGACCTGTGGTTTACAACGTCTCTTTACCCACCAGCAACCGCGTCTTTATTCTTAGTATACTTTCTTACCAAAGTACCTTGCAAGGTTATTTCAGTTATTACTCAGTTCCTATAGTTCGTAACGTAATGTTAAGTAGCCTTTAGTCTTCGTCAGAAATTTAAGTCTTGTGTACAAAGAAAATCAAATCCTATGTTTTTCAACACTTTTCCTGCGGCGTGCACAATTGCAGTATACTATTTGTCGTAACACGCTAGCGTCTTGTACGCACCTTTTGTGTACTTACAAATGTGTATGGATTACGGGAAAACACACGTGCTGTGTTTATGTCGGCGCTACAAGACTGCGGGTGAAAATAACGTCTGTGTAACTAGATGCTACCCGGATGATAAAGACACAATATTTCAGTGAATTGTCGGCGCATCTCCAGTCTAGAGAATGTATCTCCAGTTTAGTGCCTCCCGCTACGCTGACTCGATGTGATACATAAGCACAGCAGTGAAAGTGTTACCTAATATTATATGTAACGTGTACTTGCTATTATCGATAATAACATCATCGTGAAAAACATACATTTTATTATCTAACTGGTTCGTATATGAGTAATTAGCAATTAATAAACGATAAACATATAAGTACCCGTCACATAGTAAAAGTACTTATAAGAGATATTAATTGCTATAGCCATCTAACGAAACACTGGATTTCTTTATCCTCAACCAACTATGATATTTTTTGGTTTTGATTTTGTACCATACATGACCGTACTATATTAACCATACACTATAGACCTTTGGAGATACACACACTCGCAATTACACACACAAACACATGCACACATATACACACACTCACTCAACTGAAATTGTATATATTTTTAAATAGTAAGTTTAAGTGACATCGTATGTTTTATGAGAAATAAAGAATCTTTAAACCGAAAACAAAACCAAATTGCACTTAACTTACACCACTTGTTTGCTACGTAGTTGTTTTGTGGGATCGTAACTAATATATACGAGACTTGTTCGTGAACAGGAAAAAACAAAGATAACGTTGCGAGTAAAAAGTTAGAACATGTTCCCGAAGATAGTCACTAACCTGTGTGATATATTGCTTTTGATTTGAACTTATTCGCTGTTAGGATATTTCGATATAAGGGAAGTACACATTAGGTCATAGAAGCGCATAGCATATAGCCTGGTGGCTTGTGTGGAAAGACACGTTACCGACAAAGTTAAGCAACTTCCGTCGAGGTTGTCATTTCGATGGGTGATCATTAGTGACATAATTTGAATGCTTTGAAACGAACGAAAAGTTACTCAATACGATTGTTTTTTTTAGATTCGTCACCGCCTTATTTAAAAGAAAATACGAACCCCGAGGTTAGAAAATAGGGTATGGAATTCTGCATTTTGTTTAAATAAGAATTCAGTAACTTATACGAGTAGACACAAATAATAGAAACAAATTAGCTTTCTCAAAAGTAGAGTGTGTTTTTCTATTGCATTTAAATTTAATTTAGAAACGATTAATATACATACAAACATATAAATAAAAAATACGATGGAAAGAAATTAGCTTTCATAAGTTTAATGAAATATGAAAGGCTATTACTTTGAAGAATTTTATTACTTAAATTTATTGATGAGAATCTTAAAACTAATTATAATAAAAGCCTAACCTAAACAATTTAAAGGGAGTCCGTGCCCATGCGGCATGGTTCCAAGAACACTAACTACATTCCCTCGTTGAATAGCAATCGCAATTCTCTGCGCGAGATATGAACCAGCCCTCCAGTCAGCGGCCTCGTCAATCATTATTAAATTTATTTGAATATTATTATTATCTTTATCAATATCACTCTTTTATAGTACTGAGAATTATATTATTAAAACTGAATATACAATTGGGTATCATAATACCTCGTATGCCGGATTAGTGTTTGCCTGACCCAGACTATACCAATATAGGTCGACCGGGTTCCAACGAAAAAATGGAAAAAGCGAAACAAAAGTAATCAATATGCATTGCATTTACAGCAAGCTAGTATACTTTTGGCCCGCATTTTTATTCGTCCGCTACATAGTTTGTTTTGGCAGTGATAGTATCTCTAACAATGGGAACCTGAGGTTCAAATCTATGCGTCTATATATTTTTCAATGCGTGTCACACGTTACCATCACTTTTAACACGCTTTTGTTAGCTTGGGTTGTATCTATACAATACAATACAATAAAAATATGCTTTATTGTACACCAAAAGAGAAAATACAAAGGTAATAACGACAACAAAATACAGAAGTGTAAACAAAAGACGGTCTTATCGCTGTTAGCGATCTCTTCCAGACAACTTTTGGGTAAAAAGAATAAAAAGAGATATGGAGGGGGCGAAGGTGTACATACATAGTTTAATAAACCATACAATATATAGTAGTAAGATAATGTAGACGATCTGATGTTCAGTAGTCACTGTCTACTATCATACAACCTCAGACATGACTGACGCTCCACCTAAAGCGACCTGAGTAGGTGTCGCTAGTCTTCAGGACAGGTGATCACTTCTTCAACCGACACAAAAAAGTAGCGGCGGATTATGAGGACAGATCTTTCTAATCGAACAATAAGTGTACCATCTATTAAACCTTATTTAACATAGAAACACACGTAAAAATGTGTTATTATCGCCGAAAATTGTTTCTAAGGCTCTCATAGGAATATTAATAATATCAATATCGTAATTTGTACATAAATTAATTAAATTTACTCTCTTGGTTATTTTAGCTATTTGCGTCTTGTACTTAGTCGAAAGTTATTCAAACTTCCCGTTGTGCATTTTGAGTGTTTGTGCCAAGAGATGTCGTTGACAGAATACTAATGTTGAACTTTGGAAAAGTGACAGCATACTGACTCTAGGTAGGTAATACAGATTAGTGACGTGACAGTGAAAAACACGTGTATGTTTTATTAATTAACACTTTGACTGCGGCGGTCAGCATTGCGGGAGGCGGCACTAAACTGGAGCTGTATTCTTTAGATGAAAATTCACAGAAATTTTGTATTTTTTTTAATTCGTGTAGCAGTGTAGCATCTATGAATACACAGACGTTGTTTCCGCCCGCAGCCTTGTAGCGCCGACAATGTTAAAAAGATGTGCTCTTTTTACTTGAAGAAGCAAACGACAGTGCAGTCTACCTGATGGTATAATACTCGCTGCCGCTCATGGAAACATTGTCAACTTCATGTATAGACAGCTCTTAAAATTAAGTTCTTTATATCAAGCCTCGCCAGAAATTGATTATAGAAGTGTTTCTACTGTGAGCATTCGTACACATATTGGTACCTCTAATTACTTTCAGTTATTGCGTATTAGAAATAAACTGTGCCCACGACTTCGTCGGTGATGATTGAAATAAATTGTAACTTCATTGTAATTAATTGTAAATTGAAACTTCTTTACTCGTAAACCGATTTTAATGAAAAAAAACACAAAATGTTAACTGAAGCCCATCACAATATAATCCCGGAAACTGCATTAAAATCCGATGAGCCATTTATGAGATTAGCGTGCACAAACACACAAATTTACAGACATACAGATATACAGACAAACAGACAAAACACTGTTTTGGGTTCTCTTGCGTGTATAAAGGCACATTATTCTGGTTTTTTGAATATATTTGCCATGTCCGGACAGCGATTAGTTACAATTTTATTAAAAGTAAAGATTGAACCTCTTTAGATTTAACGGTAAATAAAAACAGAGTGAAGAAATCTGCACGGCGTAGTTCTTCATAAAGTTCTTAATAGTGTTTGAAGTATACACATCCGTACGTGACCAGCGCGCAGCATTAATGTAATAAGTAAATAATATTATATAAATAAGTAATTAAAGTATTTCATATTTAAACAAAAAGTCTATTAAATATTAGAGGCTATTTCGTATTAGTAACTATTTTTAAATTGCTCAGCTCACACTTCTTCTCAAACAACTCATTAAAGTGATTTAGATATTAATTACGTACATATTTTAAATTTAAGTTTTTAATTAGTCCATAAGTTCTGCGTCAACTTGTACAAAATCTATTTTTTCATGTTACTAGGTTTATAAATTATGTTGTTAAACTACTATATTAACCTTCCTTCTTCTATTTATGTAACTAATGAATAGTAATGACATAATGTAGTTTCTGGCTTATTTCCTTTGTAATTAAAACGTAATTTGAAAAATAGTACTTTAAAACACGATTATTTGTCTATGATTTTGGTAATGGCGCAATTCCAAAATAATACAGAGTCATAATGACAAACTGGAACTGGACGGGAATTGGTACCTTACTGACGTTAAAGAATATTATCACTACCTGTATTGAGAGTAAAGTATCACACTCTGTGTAAAAAATAGAGAGATTAAGTCAATAGACTTCGTGTTTCTGAAATAGAAACAAGTAAACAAACTGTCATGTTTTTTTATGTGAGAAGAGTAGCAAACGAGCATGAAAACCACCTGATGTTAAGTAGTCGCAGCTCATAGACACGACCCATAGACAGACACGACTGAAATCCTATCTGAGCTCGAACGTAGATACGTTGTTTCTCCTCAGGACTAAGATGGTCGTCTCGCTTCAAAGTATAGCCGGCAACCGCACCTCTTCAACCGAAACACAAGTAATGCTTTACGGCGGATTATGAGGGCGTCGGTGTTACTTCCCAGTTCGAACTATGGTTCTCCCGCCTTTAAGATATTAATTTCGGCGCCTCAATATTATTTATAACAACCTTGCACTATTTGCAAGTTCAAGAACTCGTATGGTAAACTAGTATAACCTTCCGTCTTCTACGTCCAAAAGTATAAATAATGAGGCAGTTAACGCACATTCTGGGTTAATTTCCTTCCGCTTACGAAAATAATGAGGAAGAGTTTAGGAATTTTATGTTAATTCACTTATAACTGTTCCTCTGTGATTTACAGAACAAGTAAGATCAATGTTATTTTAAAATAAATAATACTAAAAAAAACTAAAAACATGCTTTGGCGTGGTGGTCAGCTACACTTGGAAGCATAGCAAAAATCTTTATTCTCTGACGTAAAAATGCATCTTCGTCCAAGCTCAAGTAGGTCGTCTCTCCTTCTTAAGTTTGAATGTGGATGTCGATAGGATGCACCCAACCTGACATTACGTAGTCTGCAAACTCAGATGCTATGCGTGCATTGCACATGAAAACGATTATCTATTTGTTTTTCATGTATTGTTACCATTTGTCTCAGTTATATTTCCATTTTTCTAGATGTCGCAAGACGTAACGCAAGATGTGAAGAGTATTAGGGAATGGCTGGCGAAGGAACCTTATTTACCAAAGGACATGGGTACGTTTGAATTATATTAACTCTTATTTTATCTAGTAAACTAGCATAGAGTCCTACTAAAGTGAGGTTCACTGCAGTTCGTAGACGTCTGAGACCAACCAAAATATTATTGTAGTTTAATATTTATTTATTTACGTTTTTACATTTGTTTTACGAACTTTACAGATTACTTCCCATTCGCTATTTTCTATCGGTTATTATTTACCTTTATAGCTGATATTCAATTGTTATAAATTACATTGTAGACTGATATTTAAAAATAATTGATTAGACAGATTAGGTTAAATAATACAAACCTTTAACCGTAATACTATCGAGTGAATAGTTCATGAACCATGTCGTCCAGGGTTCAGGGTCCAGTCGAACCTAATATGAGGTCTATCGCAAAATATATTTATGTCGAATATACGGGCGCTGCCGCTCTATCGACACGCCGACGATACTGACACACTGATGACGTCATCAGACAGGGCTAGGTCCCGCCCTCTAACACATACACGTGACGAACAAGTTAGGGAAAGGTGTCTTCGTGCCCCCCTGCCCGCTGTATTTAGATAAACCAAATGACAAAAGGCAAAGAACTGAATTAAGTGGCACCAAGAACGGGAATCTTCGCTGATGAACCGTAAAAAAACAATTGATGGATACCACTTATTACATCAATTCTAAGCAGAAGTTCTCTATGCAAGCCACATCAAGTAATATTAACAACATATCGTTGGGTTCAATCCACACAGGCGCACTAATAAAAAACAACCTCCCGTTAGTCCTCCTGTAGTTAGTTATACACAGTGTCTATTTTTTTCATAGTTATATGTACACAATTTTTTAACAAATTGATGAATATAAAGTAAAATGCAAAGTTATTAAGTTTCTTGTGTCATGTAAACAGTCAGCGTTTAGTAACAATGTTATTATAGCTTGAATCCTGTGATAAGTGTAGATTATTCGAAGATGTTACTTTTATTGTGCATACGCTCCAGAAGCAGACCTCTTCACCGATCTTGCCTATCTCTGGAATTAAAAATCTGTATAAATAAAACATATTCAGTTAGATTTTATTTACATCAAAAGCAAATAAATACGAAGTGCCTTACACTAACGTTAAATATCTTCGAAAAGAAAAAAATATAACCACTTTTGAAAGAATAACAATGCAGAAAATAATAAAAATTAATTTTAAAAATGTAAACGTTTAGTTTTTTCACTACGCCTACCTGCGTCAGTCATACCATCCATGGTTTTTGACTTCTTAGACAGAAAAACAATTGAAAAATTGTGAATAATAACTTATTTTTTATTCTTTTTTTTTATTTAATACTGTCATTTACAACGGTATCTTAAACAACCAGGTGCACACAGAAGGTACCTACTTTAAAAGAGATTAGATTACGACTTCATATTATCAACATGCAAAATATGGAAAGACATCATTACCGACCAACTTACACCTGGCTACGTCAGTGTCTAGTTTATTAAGAAGTTAAAAACTTATTTTAGAAACTCACCGCATGCTACCAAAACATGGAGGACGTAATATATAATGAATATTTTTTATTGTTACCATTATTGACATATAGTATTTATCCGTTAAAGAATTATATTATCTGTGCAATGTACCTTTATGTTTTATACCTTACAAAGTATTGTCATTGGTGTATCATAAAAATTCACAACCACTAATTTTCAGACCTATTTAATTTTGTAGGGTCTTATAAAATGTTAATTAAAATATGTAGCTATGTTTCTAAGATAATTATACAAGTTTTTAAACAAGCATTATTCGTAGCTGCGTTTGCAATAAACTCACAATACCATAGAATGATGAACGAAAGTATAATTTATGAAATGAAAGTATAAAAAAATCTAAAAGGGATACTTCAAAAATAACTTCTTAAACAGTCTTTCGGATATATTCAGATCGGCATACATTAAATCTATTGGAATTATTTTATAATGTGTAATAATAATATTTTCAGATGATTTCACATTGAAAAAGTTTCTGCATAGCTGCTACGGGAGTTTGGAGCGTACTAAGAAATGTATAGACAGGTTCTGTACCACCCGCGCCCAGATGTCAGAGATCTACACTTCCAGAGATCCCATGGCACCCAATATACAAAATGCTTTTTCGATCACGTAAGTATTTTTGTGTTACACTAGCTGTGACCGTGAATCGTCCGCGTTAGAATTTTAGATTTATATAAAATAATAATAAAATAAAGTTGCAATGTCTAAATACTGTCCAGTATCGCGTACAGCCCTCGCGCACGCCCCTACTGCACCGTCACGTCGAGCGCCTCCCACCGTTTCTCCCATTAATCGTATAATTTTAAAATAAAAGTAGCCTAATTTTCCCGTTTTTTTATTAGATCATCTATCTGTCAGTGAAAGTCCCGTCAAAATCGGTCCAGCCGTTCTAGAGACTACCCGGAACAAACAGACAAACAGATAGACAAAAATTGTAAAAAATGTTATTTTGGTATATGTACCGTGTATACATACATATGCATTTAGTAAAACCCGGGTATTTTAATATTACAAACACTCCAAATTTTATTTATTTCTATAGTTACATGAGCAATAAAAGAGCGTTCAGGGTACATAACGATAAGTAAACGCTTGCAGCCACATGGACATTCACGTTCAGTCTCAAACATGACTTCAGTTATGTTTGAGACTGTATATGTGTATATATATATAAGGTTGACGTAAATATACATATTTATACTATTGAAAACTAACAATAGATGGTCGCCTTGCATTTAAATATAGCTAGAATAGACTTGTGACAATTTTTAGGTATCTCCAAAATGACCTAAACTCAAATTCTATAAAATCTAACATCTGTTTCAAAAAACCTTCAAGGGGCTCGCATTGCGCATTGTTACAGCACTGACATGGTCTTTGACATTGATTAATTCGATATTATCATATACGTACCAATGAATAAAGGTGGTAGAGCCGTTAGAGCTCGCCCGGGGCGGTAGTATCGCCACCCTCATAACCCGCCGTAAAGCAACATGTTCTTCATGTATTGTGTTTCGGTTGGGGAGGTGTGGTTGCCGGATACACATTATTGGAGGCGACCATCTTAGTCCTCAAGAGTAGAGACGCATCCGCGTCCATCCTCTAATAGAACTTCTGTTCTATATGAGATTGGACGTGGTTGTTCATGGGCTGCAGTGACCGCTTAACTCTAGGTGGCCTGCATGCCCGTTTCTTACTCTTTCGCAAAAAAGAAAAAGAATAAAATTGCTCATACATATCTAACTTTATAACAAAAACAATTTACGATTTTCATTTTAATTCTTATGACACCGAATAAATGTTGACATAAATAATGTTTAATACATAGTTGACAAGATTTATGACGATTCACCTCAAGAAATTATAATTTAAAACACGTGTACATTTACACATCTGTTTTATTTTATTTTTTTAATTATCAAGCAGTATATTTTCCGACTTAGATTTACGTGTATTTTTGGAGTTGGTCCGACTATTCGAACGTTTATGGGGAACTTTATGAAAAAGAAGAATATGAGAAAGATCTTTTTAAAAGTCCGAAACTATTCAGGCTATCCGGAAAAATATAAGGAAGTAATTGATTTATCATATCAAATAAAAAAAGTATTTAGAAAAAATCCTTGTGGATATTTCTATGTATGTCCACGAAGTGTTTTGTATACAACAGAAGTAGTGGATAAGCAAGCAGCACAACAAGTGGTCCAACACCACCAAGTACCAAGTCCATGTAGAATAGAAGTACTATCTAAAGAAGTTGCTATAAACGTGGATTACGATGGATCCTCTCAATATTGTGAATAGGCTTTACTAATATCTTTAAATTTCTATGAAACAGCAGTGTTGGATCGTTGCTGTAAGATGAGTTGCTATGGACGTGGCGAAGGTGCCAATAGAGTCGACTTTAAAACATTTATCAATTTATTTAAAGTTCAAATTCAGTTGCTCAACAGAGGAACATTAATGGGTTGATGATAAAACCAATGAGACATCATGATAGATAATAATGTCGTATATATTCTTAATCAATATAATCTTTTATTATCTGTGAATTACGTAGGTTTCCATCAAAGGTTTAGAACGATATCGGAACCATATCAGAAATGCAGACACAATAGGCAATATGTTAGAGCTTATAGGGCATAATATATTCATTGAACATACTATAGCTTATGTTAATCATTATCTGCATTCATGTATTGTTTTGTTATCTGTAGATTCTTTTTTAAAAAGTCTATTGATCGTAATGTCTTTGATACTAGATTGGCTTGTAACATTGCACTTTAAGCTTTATTTTATCATTTTATCAAATTATTATACATATTAATAGTGATAGATTAGAATTTATTACATATTTAACAAAGCAATATTTGTGTCAAATTTAATTTAGATCATCACTTTACAATGATGTGATAGCAAATCACGTTAACATGCTGAACACATTAAATAAGTTTAAGTAAAATATATCTAAATAAGTTTAAACACTTTAAAGGTTTAAACACTTTATAGTTCGACCGGGGAGGTACCACCGCTGCCCTCATAATCCGCCGTAAAGCATTACTTGTGTTAAGGTTCGAGAGGTGCGGATGCCGGCTACACTTTAAGCGAGGCAACCATCTTAGTTCTCAGGAGTAGCAACGTATCTACATTCGAGCTCAGACAGGATTTTGATCTTGTTTGTGGTTGTACGTGGATGTCCATGGGTTGCGACTGCTTAACATCAGGTCGTTAGCTACTCTTCTCAAATAAAAAAATATATATATGTAACGTCATGGCAAAGAGCTATTATAAAACAAACTTGAATTGAGGTAATTAAAATGACAAAGAACCGACATAACAAGTAACACTAGTATTTTTAACCACTCGCAATATTTCTGCAATGGATTTTACAATATTTATTTCGTTACAAGGTATTTACATGTTAATTACAATAATGAAAACATTCAAACCAATTATAATAAACGCCTAAACTAAATAATCTAAAGGGAGTCCGTGTTCACGCGGAGTGATCGCAATTTTCTGCACGAGATATGAACCAGTCCTCTTGTCACCCGCAGTGTCGATCAAACGTGGGAATAATTCTTTGAAGTATACACGTGAAATAAACATATGGACATTAATATAAATATCCAATATTTTGTGTTAATTTTCGCTCTGGTTCTTAACATTAACGAAATATTTTTGTTACAAATTGGTACTTTGGAACACATTCTACGTTCATAAATATAGAACATACAGCAATTTGAGTCATGATTAATGTCCGTAAAGTGACAAAAAATGATATTTTTCGACGCTTCTTCCTCATGTGCCCCTTTAGCAATTGGTCGTTAGGGTTGTTACAACAGTATTAATTTGTTTAGAAGTAATTTAATGATTAAAATCACATTGAAAAATCCTAAATGCTTGAGACTTCCCCACAAAGTTCTCAAAGTTTTCCAATCCGCAATGAATCAGCGTGGTGACCCCTCACTCAATAGTACGACAATTCAACGATAAATAGACCAGGGGTCGGCAGCCTGCTCGGGAGCCACATGCGCCTCTTTGAATGAAAAGTATTGGATCTCCAGTTCCATATACAAAATATTTTATTGTCAACACCGTTAAAATATACCCGTAGATACAAATATTTTATATTCTGTATTTATATCAACTGTTTTATCTGCCAGTGAAAACCATGTTGAAATCGGAACATAAAGCCAGTAATAAAATTATTTAAACAAAGCTTTAGTGGCTGTTTAAAATATGTAAAAAAAACAAATTGCATATTTTGGCCCTTCCGTCCTAAACTGACCTTTGTCAAAAGTCAACCTTGACCCTAATCAAAGTTTACCAATCAGCAATGGACCAGCAGGGTGAGCCTTCACTCATTAATGGACAATTATAACAATACATAATTTCAAACTAAGCTATTGACCATGCTTTATTAATGCTATTTTTCCAGGTACATAAGTTCATACGAAACAGAAGATGCCGAAATCCTTATTCACCAGCTTGATGAACCATCGCTCGAGAAGTTCGTCTTCTACGACGTGTTGAAGAGCTTCAGCCTGAGTGCCGACTATTGGATCAAGTATCACCCCTGTTTCCCTGAATCACACATCGTAATTCTAGACATGAAGTGTTTTACTCTAAAGATAATCCCTAAAGTGAACATAATGTACTTTAGAGATTTCTTACTTTTCTTATTGGTGAGTGACTGGAGAGTTATTCTTTTATGTAGACATTTTAGAATATTAACGTGTAGGTTAGCTGTTATGTAGACGTTGCAGCTGGTGGGCATCCACATCAAACAGAACTGAAATCGTATGTTGGTGTTGGTTCTTTTGAGGGTAAGATTTGTCACCTCACTTTTCAATGTAACTGGCAACTGCACCTCTCTAACCGAAAGACAAGAATTGCTTCACTGCATGTTACGAGAATGACGGTAATAAATCTGGTCTAAATCATCTGCACTTAAAATCAGTTAATGTAAACGTTATTTCCCTTTTCTAAAAAAATTAAAGCCATTGTTCAACCTTTTATCTTTGTATGTTTTAATAATATCTGTCATCTGAAAACAATACTATATTGTATATAGTTTAAAAAAAATGTTTGATTATAATTTTTAAATAACACGCTGCGACCATTGTCCACGGAGGTTAGTGGAATTATCCTATCGTCGTTTCCCTATTTTAGTTTGTAAACTGGCACAAAAGAGAGAAATCCAGCTTTTCTTCCAACTAAAATTATTTATTGCCAATGCCAATTAAAATTATTTAAAATTGTAATTTCAGGAAGGCATGCCGGTACGAGTGAAGAAAATATACGGCGTTAACGCTCCTTCCTATTACGAAAAACTTTATGCCCTCGTGAAACCCGCATTACCTGCTGAAATTTGTGATATAGTAAGTAAATAAAACAGTTCCTATAAAGCAATAACAATCAGTGGTATTATAAATAAATAGCTAGATATTTCAGATTTTACACATGGGTATTTTTTCGCAAACTAAGCAATCTGTACTGGTAACCAGATACAAATGAAAAATACGCGTGAAATAAAATAGTTTACATAAACATCAAGGGAGCGCAGAGGGAGACTCACGTCGAACTGCGCTTAGTAAAGTTTCTCCCCCAAGCCTGGTCATAGGCATCAAAACGACCCGCAAGCCCTCACCTCGACAAGGTAGCAGTCCTTCGGGGGAGGTTTCCACACAAGGCTACTTGATGGCAAATGGCAAAGACTGTACTAAGGTAACCAGATAACCGACTAATGAAAAATGAGCAGAATGAAACTTCAAAAATCTTTTCCTTCTTTTCAGATCAGTTTCTATCCTGACACCAATAGCCTACACAAGGTTATCGACAAGAAGTATCTGCCAGAAGAGTACGGTGGCGACGCACCGAGCATGCGCAAACAAAGCCAACATTGGCTAGAAAAAATAAACATTGAAAGGTAACGACTATTTATATCAGAAAAGAAGAAATAAACGTGTAGACCACCTTATAATCTGTGTTCAAACTCAGATAGGACTACAATCCGTCGTAAAGCATTACTTGTGTTTCGGCTCTCCAGCCGGCAGCTGTACCTCTCCAGGTACGGTACACTTTAAAGTGAGGCGACCATCTTAGTCCTCAGGAGTTCGACCTCAGATAATTTTACTACCTTTTTTGTTTTGTGCACGATTAATATACCTTTTGTTACGAAATTGAGAGTAATTTTTACGTTTAGTCACTGCTATTAAGTACATCCATAGCTAATTTCATATGGAATCAGAGCCCTTATGGAAGGCGATCATAAATGCATTGATACCCGTAAGGATTGAGGTGATCGCCTTGTATTTAAATAAGTCCGACTGTGTCTTTCTGATACATTAATATTTTTATGCAAAGTAGATACTTCATAGGTTTTGCTATAAATATGCAGTAATATACTTTTAAAATTAATAATAAGTTCTCTGTATTATTATTTTCTTATTCTATTGTGTATTTAAGGTGGTAGAGCCGTTAGATCTCGCCCGGGGCGGCACCACCGCCACCCTCATAACCCGCCGTAAAACAACATGTTCTTCATGAATTGTCTTTCGGTTGGGGAGGTGTGGTTGCCGGACACACATTATTGGAGGCGACCATCTTAGTCCTCAAGAGTAGAAACCCATCCGCATCCATCCTTAAATAGAACTTCTGTTCTGTTTGAGATTAGACGTGGTTGTCCATGGGCTGCAGTGACCACTTAACATCAGGTGGACTGCAAGTCGTTTTATTACTCTTTTTGTAATAAAAAAAAGTTAGAAAAACGGACTAACTCGCGTGAACAGTTGGTTAGAACATTAGAATAACTATGTTTGTATGTCATCAATCCACATTGATGGATGACGTGGTCATAGTGAGGAATGATATAACATTACCTGTATTGGTTTGCGGGACTGCGCAGTTTAAAAATTATGATTCCGCTACTCGTTTTTCTAACATTCCAGATGTTATGTATGGCAATACAACATACGGTTTTCACAAACACGTTTTATGCTATCTATAGCAAATAGATTTTCATTTCCAATTATTATCGCAAATTTCGTAATCTTTTGTCAAGTGGAAATTGTGGGTCTAAAGTGAAATAGGTTTATTTTATTTTATCTGAGAAGAGTAGCAAACGAGCATGCAAGCCACCTGATGTTAAGTAGTCGCAGCCCATAGACATCCACGTACAACCGAGCTCGAACGTAGATATGTTGTTACTCTTGAGGACGAAGACGTTCGCCTCGCTTCAAAATGTAGCCGGCAACCGCACCCGAAACACAAGTAATGCTTTACGGTGGATTATGAGTGCGGCAGTGGTACCTCCCCGGTCGAACTACAGGTCTCCTACCTTTAAATTGGTTGATTTTAGGTTTTATTGAGCAGAACTTTATTGCCACTTCTTTTTTGGGGTCACGCTATGCTTCAATGTGTCAAAGATATTTAGTAGTAGTGGACAGTTGAACTTGATTTTGATATTTTTACTTAAAAAATAAAAATAAAAAAAATATTTGTAAAAGTTATCAAAATTGTTTTTGTTCTCTTTTGTCAAATTCTTTATTTTTTCAGTTTTTATGTTAATTTCACGGTATTTTAGAAATTTTCTTTGGACATATTGCGTGGCCCCACTTATCTCCACAATAAAAGCCCTGCCAATGAATGTAAAAATTTGTATTTTTTGTCAAGTGGAAATTGTAGTTAAAACTGTAATGAAACAGATTGATGTAAGGTACCAATGTGCATGTAAATGTGCATGCATGCATGATGGTGTGTTAGTTGTAAATAATTTTAAACTACAACGTACGTAGAAGGAGGTTTCTGTTGGTTAGGTGCGAGGTATCTTATATGTTTTACTCAGATAGAATATGTGCATTTCAAATATTTATAGAGAATATTTTTAATTTAAATATTGTTCTTGATGAATAGAAGATTTTATTTTAAATATAACTTATAATTAAAATTTAAGGTTTGACCGCAAAAAACAAGCTAACTGAGCTTGTATTTTGCTTCCTATAAATTGTATAGCAATACGAAATTTTAATAATGAAGCTTAAATTATAATAACTGTAATTATATTCATTCAAAGTCCAATTCGAATATAATGTAGCATCTTAATGCATAGTCAATAACGATACCAGAGGCACAGGCATTCTGTGTCCAAAATTTGGAATATATAAAATAAATAGTGTAAGTATTAAAAAAATACAAACAAATAAACAAACGGACCACATTTCACTTTCATATAATAGTAAGGAGTAGCTGCGCCCACGACTTCGTCCGCGTTTGAATTTAACAAAAAGTTATTGTTTATTTCGCAGATTATATAACAACTTATTAACTCTAATTCTAAAATAAATGATGTAAAATAAAAATAGCCGAAGTTACTCCTTATTACATCCGCTGTCTGCCAGTGAAAGTCCCGTCAAAATCGGTCCAGGCATTTCAAAGATTAACCGGAATAAACAGACAGTATTTTAAAAATTGTAAAAACTTATATTTTGGTAATTTACCGTGTATACTTACATACATTTAGTAAATGCGGGTATTTTACAAACAGACACACCAATTTTATTTATTTGTATAGATAGGAATAGTTTAAGTATTTTAATAATCTGACAGCGAATACGTTGTCCGCTAACTTGACTATAATTCTAATTGATATCCTCAATTATAGTTACAACAGTTACGTCAAAGTAAAGGCATTTTCAATGTAACGCGGAGTCTTTGTGTCACGGAATCTGGTGCACGCAGTGTTTGCGATTGAGTAAACCTTCGAATGAGGGTAACGTGTTATACTAATCCAGGTCGGCTAGTGCGTTTTCTTGTTATTTTAAGTACATACACAAAGAGTTTCAGAAGACCACATGTAAATCCTTTTTCTTCTATTTTAAACTGATATTATCGCGGGATTTATACATATCCTTGAAATATCGGCAATGAAAAGTTCTTAATCGTGAATACCCGGTACATAGTAAAAAAATATCTTGCCTATTTCTTTAGCTAAACATATACATACTTATTATGTTATATAACTGGTACTCACGATTAAAGCTTTTTAATTGCCGATATTTCGAAGCAGTTGCATGGTTCGTGGTCACGACGAAACTACGTGACAACTGGTTCGAAACATCGGCAATTAAAAAACTTTAATCGTGAGTACCCGTTATATAACATAATGTATAAATTCCGCGATAATATTAGTTTAAAATCGTGTATATACATACATACATACAAACATACATACATATAAAACATATCTATTAAGCCAAACGCATTGTAATATCGATTAAGACTTCACGGAACTTTACGAGAAAAACTGTTTGGTTACAAACGCAGTAGTAATGGCAGTTTTATGGCCTTAGAACTACTGTAAGTGTATCGTATGTTAAAAGTTCTGCTAGAATTGGGTTTATACATTTCCTAGATAAGCAACACAGAGAGTTAAAAATTTAAAAATATCTTCATATTTTAGTATCATGCAAATAAGTAACATAATTAATATAATATTAATAACGAACTTCCAAAAACTATACTGTAATCACAGGCAGATTTGCGAGTTAAATTTATTTTATTAAATTTGTATAGATAAAAATAACAAATCAATGATTTTGTACTTGCTGATTTAACTAAGAATAATGTAAAACGATTAAACACATTATCAAAAATAGATTGATATCTACCGACATAAGTCTTAGAAGAATATTAAAATGTCCTCGGAGGAATTTTTAAAATTATACTTATAATTAATCGTACTGTAAAGTATATAACAGTGGAGAATTTGAAACAATGGACAATAGATTCTTGGTAGAAATAAATATCAGAAATCTCTACAAGTAGTCTAAGTATTAACTACTTACTTTCGGTACTTATCTGTTAAACCTTCATCAGTTGATTACCGAATGATTACTAGCCTCCTGCCGTTGCTATTAATAATACTTCATTATTATTTTAATGGCTACATGACTCATCATTGTCTTGATTGCAATATCATTTATGTGATCATTCAGTACAAAGAATTGACATCGTGTGAGGTTTGAAATATGTATAGGAATGATTAAAAATATTTTAATTACGAATGATATCAATTTATCAGGTAAAATAGCAATGATTGGTTGACTATTTGTTATTAATATTTGTTGATTCCGGTTTATCACAAAGGAGGTTCCAAGTTCGAATTTCTGACAAGCATTTAAATTTTTTCGAAAAGCAGTTTTAGCAAACGAGCATACAAACCACCTGATGTTAAGTAGTCGCAGCCCATAGATATCCACGTACATCCACAAACACGATCGAAATCCTATCTGAGCTCGAACGTAGATACGTAGATACGTTGCTACTCCTGAAGACTAAGATGGTCGCCTCCCTTCAAAATATACCCGGCAACCGCACCTCTCCAACCGAAACACAAGTACGGCAGATTATGAGGATGGCGGCGGTACCTCTCCGGTCGAACTATAGTTCTCCCACCTTTAAAGTAAGTTATAAGTAACTTATAATACGCACATATATTGCGATTACATTTTTTGTCGCTTCATGGAGAAGCAAATCTCGTGAAGAAATTTATACGATCGAGAGTTCTCTATAAAGTTCTCAAAGGTGTATGATGTCTTGGCCAGCGCACCTCACTTTGACCCAATCCTTCGTATTCTAAGGAGAAACTAGTGTTCGGTGATAAAAAAATAATAAGGTACAGATTAAAAAAATGTATAAACATACAAAATACAGGTTAAAAAAATGTCCTCGCAAGGTGTCTGGAACATGTGAATCATTGACATTAATTTTTACAGAAAATATGCAGGAAATAATGGATAATATAAAGGATAGAGAATTATGAAAATCAAATTATTGAATAAAAAAAACATATAATATTTTTGAATGTGGGAGAGCTATAGTCCGATCGAGGTGCCGTTGCCGGCTACATTTAGAGCGAGGGGACAATCTTAGTCCTCGGGAGTAAAACCGTATGTATGTACGTACGAGCTCGAATAGGATTTCGGTCGTGTTTGTAGTAGATGTCTATCGGTTGCGACTACCTAACATCAGATTTACATACTCGTTTGCTACTCTTCTCACATAAAAAATTTACAAAGAAGAATACATACAAAAACAAATACATGAAACAAAAATAACTCTTGTTAATTAAGATGTCTGAATTATTTTATTGGTAACTTCTGTAATACACATACTTAAACATGACATGGCGACGCGTTCCCACTATCAGTAAACACATTAGATGTCTCACCTTAAATTCTAAAAATATGCTAAAGATTCCAGATGCTGATTTAATAGTGTTATGTATTCTGTAATGTTACTACATCTCTAACAATGATCTGATATGATCAGATTATGAAACAAAGTTTTATTACATAAAATTATCTAATGTTGATCTTGCTATCGCTCTTTGACCTTGCTTTTAGTCTAAAACATTCGTAAGACCGAAGGATAGTGAACAATTTTCGTTTACATACATAACTCTTTGACAGCGGCGCTTATGTGTATTGGTACAGTCGTGGGGTTTTGCACCATGAAACGCCGAGATAATTTTTACACACACTTAATATATTTAACGGACAGAGTAACGTCCTACCCCCTGTTTGTATCCCGTATGCCCTTTAATAATTTGTTACCCTCTTTATATAGTTTTATCATTGAGAGCCAATATCGATTAAATACATTTAAAATTGCTAAATTAATA
>DWON01001755.1:0-23100 GCA_018251015.1 Phocides pigmalion okeechobee
GTCGCACTCGCGCGTACAGCCCCATCACTGTACAAAATGAAAGGAAAATAAATGCATCGGTATAGAAAAGGTTTGCTCGGATACAGTCTATAAATATAATGTAACCGATATTCTGGGATCTCATCCAAATGATAGATAGTATCTTGAATGAAGCTATGTTTCTTTGATTTATCATTGTTTTTTAATAAAGTAAGTTTCAGTAATTTAAAAAAATGTGTTTATAAATATTATATATAGCATGTAACGAAATAGAAATAAATAAAGCTTTAACATGTTAAAGAATAACAAGAAGACTCTAATGAAAAGTTTGATTAAAAGCCGAAACACGGCATCATGTAATATAATATTATCTGATTTGGGCCTATATTATATTTAAGAGTTCATTAAGGTTATATTAAAAATAATCCACTGGTTTAAAAAATATTAATGAAATTTACCAAGAATTAAGCGATCTAAAATTCCCCATTTCTTTTCATAGAAGACCAACAAATGCATCCAGTTATAATTAAGCTTTGTTTCATCTTGGCTTTAAAGCTTGTGGTGAGAACTTTAAACTCGACGCAGGAAATTTAATTATAACGCAAGGTTGCCAATCTGAGGTCTAAATGAGTAAATGGAAGAATAAATTAAAAAAGCAACCATCATTATAACTCAGTTAGAAAATATGACATATTTAGTAGGTACAATGTAAATACGAATATTTGGTTTTTAACAAACCATATAGAGGCTTCGTAGAATTTAACTACATTTATTTGTGAGTTTCAATTTTGTGACCAAAATAAGATTTGTAAGGAATGTTGTTGTTATTAGTTACTAGTTGAAACTTCTACTTGCAAGCTCTAAAATATTGCTTCGCTGCAAGATGAACTGCCGTAAATCCATTGGACACTTGAACTCGAAGCAGGAAGAAACAGTTAGTACCCTTGCTACCCGTACGTTAGAATCTTGCGATCGTACGTTTCTAGTTTTTAGCTTTAAAGTTAGATGTAGCACATTTCGAATTTATTTGCCAAGCCATCGATCGGTGGCTGCAAAGTTCGTTTCAAGTTAGCCTATGAAGATTGGGCAAATATTTGATTTTTCTTGGCAGAGCACTTTTTCTTTTCCTTTTAGTTCTACACATAAATTTTGATTACTTTGGTAAATCACCTCTTGTCGTTAAATGACCTTTGTCTAATTTTTTAATATCTATTATGTAATTGTTCCAGTTTAGATGATGAATATGTACTGTTATAGGATGTGCGATGCATTTGGCTGTAGTTAAAATGAGATATTAATGTATATTCATATAAGCAATTTTGAATTCATCCTGTACCGATAGGATATGGGATGTTGGAGCACGTCCAACACTCGAGCGTCGACGCCCAGTTTATACATTCGTCCAACGCGGGACGCCTACTTTACGACTCTGTAAAACTTGTTCTAACTGCTTTCCTGATGCGATTTTGAGATTGACTGTTTTTACTGCTAGAGTACATAGATGAATCAGTTATTATTCGGTAGTATAATATAATAGATTCTCGAGACAAATAAATATATGTATAAACAATAGTTTATCTTGTGAGGACTATGCATTACGATTTGGGCACCATGCCCGTAAGCTGAGTAACGAAAGGAGAAAATTGTGCGAATTTGGCAAGAATCTTGCTGACACACATTCCTTTTTTTGGAAACGAGTAGACCAGAGAGTGTTAATTGTAGTTAGCCGAAGAGAGATGAGAGAAGGCTTTTACGGATTTCATCTAGGCCACAAACGTTGGCACACTTTTGCATTTTTCACACTGATTTGGAATTCAATTCCGAATGCAAGTAAGCTAGTTTAATGTCGACAATGGCAACGTTAGTCGGAGATTAATATAAAATGGTGCGGAAGCAAATTTTTATTGATTTTATTCGCTTGCATGACAGTTAAGATGTTTAAAAAAAAACATTGGGATATTAAAAGAATAACGATAACCTAATGGAAGTATTGTTTTTTTAATGTTCTTTAGTCTAGTATAATCTTAGTCCTCTAGGGCTAAAACGACGGGTACGACCGTCGTTACGTATTTTTACTTACTGACGTTTAATTCTTCTATTATAAAAATGCAACCATCGTTAAGCTTTCGTTACCTAAGATCTTATGTCAGATCTACATTTTGCAACCGTAAAAGTTGGATGACGCAGTTATTAACTATCCCTTATGATAATCTGATGTCACTTTTTATTGTATTCCAGTTATATGGTCACTGAGCTTAGAAGGATTTCAGATAGCTTAGCTGCATTGCAGATGTGGAATTTCCATGCGCCATTGTTCATAAAACTAATCCCGTTGTTGGACGTGTTCCGAAAGTAAATGGCTGGTTATTAAATATTTTGGACAGTCTGGTTGTTTAGGATTTATAGAGATGATTATTTCGGTTTGTTTGTTCCATGTGTAGCCAATATCCCACTGCTGGGCATAATTCTTGTTCAAAATGAGAAAGATAAAGCCATGGTTTACCATTTTGGCTGATTGTGGATATATAGAGATAACAGTCCTTTGAGAAATTTATGTAGAACTTTCAGCCGTGTTTACTCATACTATTTTCCTATGGAATCCTTTAAGGAATCGCTAGGAAGTACCGATTGCTGCTTATTGAATTTAAGGAATGTAAAAAATATGAAACATTTTTGTACAAATAATACGAATTTTATATAATACGTTTTGTATATTACAGATAGTCATCATTCTTTTCCTGGATTCTGCGTAAGTTGATATAACTGGCGACAAGCCAGGGTCAAATTCAATTGTCAAGCCTACGGCAGTTTATTCGCCCATGAATGCCAATGAAATTTTTTATGATGTCGTAAAATGATTAAATGTTACGCATCTATATTTGCATTTATTGCAAGATACCTAGCTTCTACCAACTGGTGAGAAAATTATGCTTCACTTGATAGTATTTGCAGTACTTTAAAAAATAAGTGTTTAGGTAATAGGAAGAAAAAATTATTGCAATCGCTTTTTTGTGATAGGTATACGTGTTCACAATAATTATAATGAATGTGTTACTTTTAATATCATCGAAAATATATTTAAATGAGATATCCTGAAAGGAACATTAAAAACTTTGTAAGTATTTTGGGATCGCCATCAGTTATCCTCTTCCATGTACTAGGGATTATGGACTAAAACTAATAAAATTTCCTTTATCCCCCATTAAATTGGTTAAAGGTTCGAAATTCAACATAAGGTAATCCCTACGCTAAGCTGCGGCGGATCGCTGAAACATTTTCCATAAAACGATGAGATGGCAACTTCTCGCAAAATGTTCTAAATCTCATATCATTTAATTCCTCTTATCTACCACGAATGCCTTTGGTTTGGTTGGTTCAAGTTATTATTGTTCGTCATCGTCATAAAACTTGATCGTTTTCATCTTCGTTGTTAAGATAATTTGTCTTTGATATGACTTCTGTGTGTTCATACTTTGTAACAAAAGAACGAATATAATATTAATGAGAATACAGACGAGTAAATGAATTTGAAAGTTGAATGTAAAAATAACAATGAATGAGATATGTTGTATTGTTACCAAGATTCTAAGAATTACCTACAAGATACTAATTTATTTTTCAGTGTTTAATTACTGTTTGCTTTATGAAAGCATACAAGGAGGTACAATAACTTATATTTTAATTATTTTTATGTTTACAAAATACTCATCAACGAAATATCTTATAAGAAATCTCGTTTGGAGGTAAGTAATATTGATAGTTTAAATTAAAAATATATTTTCACTAAAAAGACAAACCAATAGATAGAAAAACGACGTGAGTACGATAAAACATTAAATGAAATCATGCGGAGATAAACAATAAACAAAAATGACAAGATACGATAAATTATAAAACATTTTTCTTTCAGTTTTCATTAATCCACTTACATATGTTCATTACGCTTGAATTTAAATTTACTAGTGCACCTTCCTACTCGTTTGCGACTTTACTGTCACATACTCAACCTCCCGTACTTTCAAGTATGTACCGACTTAGTATTTAATCGTATTACAAATACTAACTAATCAAAGGGCCATTTATAATATTAATGAACACGTGAAAAACGGAAGATGAAGTACTGGCAGGGAGCCAACTTTGGAATGTAATATTATACCGTAATTTGCTACCTTTCAATTTCTCATTTTATAGAGTGCGTTTATAGCTAGCCAATTTCCGAATTTTTGACCGTTGCGGTAGCATATTCAATGAATAGAGATTTTCTTTAAAAGAACTTGGTAGCAAACGATGGAACACAAGGAAACTTTTTATTTTGTTTTGTTTCCTATTCCCCGTTGTATATTCGATATATGTATAGTAATATTTCTGCACTGGTCCCGAAATTTCCCGACTTTGTAGCCAAGACCATTGTTAAAGAATTTCAAATTGGCTAGAAACCAACATTGTTTTTGTCTTAAACAAATAAGAACACAAACATACAATATGAGTCATGTATCCTTTCGTACTGTGGGAGATAAGAATGCAGTGCCCTCAGTTCAGACAGCCGATAGAGCTCGCCCGGGGCGGTACCACAGCCACCCTCATAACCCGCCGTAAAGCAACATGTTCTTCATGTACTGTGTTTCGGTTGGGGAGGTGTGGTTGCCCGATACACACTATTGGAGGCGACCATCTTAGTCCTCAAGAGTAGGAACGCATCCGCGTCCATCCTTAAATAGAACTTCAGTTCTGTTTGAGATTGGACGTGGTTGTCCATGGGCTGCAGTGACCACTTAACACCAGGTGGCCTGGATGCCCGTTTCTAACTTATTCGCAATAAAAAAAAAAAACGATGTTGTCCCATACACTACACATACATTTCAATCTTGGATTAGTTTTAAGCGTATTCATATATACATATAAGGTCGTATGATGCGTATACAATGTTTATGTAAAGACGTAGATATTTTTCAGCAAACAAATCTTGGTCGCCATATTTTTGGATGCCTTCGTTTATCCAATTTGCATTCAAGAGACCAATCGTAAAATGGTAGCGGTCATAAAATTATAGGAGACAGACAACGTCAGTCACGCCCAATTTGTGAAATGAAGAAAGAGGAAACCTTGATTTTTATTCCGGAGGGTTGCTAAAAATAGAAAATGAAATGAAGAGACCAAGAGAAAGCAATTTTCAATGTCAAACCGTTCAATTGCAAATATTTTTATCGATATCGTACATTATTTTGTACATTCATCTATGTGAAATAAAGTTTTTATCATCAACTCATTCGTCTCCATTTTATATTATTATTAATGCTTTTTAATTGCCGATATTTCGAGTCAGTTGCATGACCCGTGGTCACGGCAATTAAAAAGCGTAATCGTGATTATCCGTTATATAATAAAATGTATCAATTCCACGATGATATTACTTTAAAATCATTTCTTTCTCTCTGCTATGCACGAGCTACTTTCATAATGAAAAGGGTTAAACATAATTCATGATGCTGGCCAAGTATGGATGGAATAAATTCACACACCTACGAAAACTTTAAGGATAACTCACAGATATGTAGATTTCCCAACGATGTTTTTTTTTCAAGGCTAAAGTAAGTTATAATTAAATTTCTAATACATACGTAGTTTTGAAAAATCGAAAATGCGTGCCTTATATTCGAGCGAAATCCCTGTAAATGACCGAAGCCACCACTACGCTATTACCGTTTATAAGCATTTTTATAGAGTATGGTAGTTGAATGCAATTAACGTACTTATTTCACCGATCTATTTCTCTAAATAAAATAATATGTTTATAAATACAACAGTAATACAATTTGACGTCAATGATACAATTTAAAGATATAAAGTTAACATTTCCAGTAGGTCAACCCGTAAAAAATCCGGTTGGACTATTTAACGCAAAAAAGAAAAAAAATAGTTTTATTTGGTATTGATAAATTTATTTATCGAATAAAATGTTGATTCCATTTATGTCCTTTATGGATAATAAAATAGTCGTTATCTTTTTAAAAGCTATTTTAAATTTGTTGTTAAAGTGGGGTCGAAATAAAGTTTTGCATATTTATATTTTTTGTTGTTTTCACAGTACTCGCACAATTAATTAGTTTCGATTGGAAATGTTTTGGATTTTTTATATCAAATATAAAAATTTGGCATGGTATAGTAACGATGTCTATTAAAACAGTTTCAGTAACTATTTCCTGTTGGTGTTGCCACCATTCGCGGAAAGCTTGCCCTCGGTAGCTCATGTTTACGCATGCTTCACAATGTTTACTCGCCTAACAATATTCAAATAAATGCGATATTGATTTGTTATCAATATTTATCTGTGTAAAGATACAGAGTATAAACTATGTTAGTTTTCCATAATACTTACATATTCTCGAAAATAGTATATATTATCTAAAATTAAGGGAATTGTGTTTTAATCGCATCGAACAATTGAAATATTGTTTCTTATAAGTTGTATGGGTTATCCAGTTTTATATTTCGTTCGGTATAATTTATCAGTGAATCAGTTAAGTTTGAATTCGGTCTTTATTCTTGCTACATATTATGAAATATAAATTAAGGGGTCGAATTTTGTCTTCAAAAATAGTTATTATGTAAGTAAAATTAACATTCCAGATGAGGATTTTGAAGGAACAATTTTCTAATGAATTTATCGTAGTTAATATCGTTACGATAATATAAGCACAAGGAAGGGCTTTACAATATGTCATATACCCTTTATTTTATCTGTAGGCTAGTTGATAATTGAATAAGTTTATAATTTATTTTTATAAAGGAAGGAAAGGGTAACGTGTTATAAATTGAAACAAACACAAGATAATGTTACCTAATCCTCTTGCCCGACTCAGTAACGTTGTATGCGTTTACTCAAGTTTCATCAGTGAGGTAATTTTCATAAACACCCCGTGTGTTGTCCTTAAAACAGATTACACGCGGGTGTCATCCAAGTTGCTACCAAGTTGAGCAATTAAGGCGCAGATATTTCATCCCTTTCTGCATAAACATTATTAATGAGTATAATGACTCTGAGTGAATTTCCTCTGAGAGAAAGGACATTAGTAAGTTTGGTCTAGAATGGAATAGTTTAACTTTTACTAAGTAATTTTTTTCATTTATTGTCATTTCTGTTTGTTAATTTGTATAATATTAATATGTTGTCTGGTAGTGTGATTTCCTTAAAAAGTATGTGTTACTGAAATATTGTGATATGAACGTTAATACTTTCTAAGAAGAAAAAACTAGTAAGTTTACAATGTAATGCAAACTACCAAAAAATTAACAGAACATAAATCACATATACATATATCAATACAAACTAAAAAAGGGCAATAATTACTATTAGATTAATTAAAATAAAGTTGTTGTTCTTCAGTAGAGCCTTTAAATTATCTCAGATGTTAGTTAATATTACACACTTTAAGTTTTCTAGACTTTAAATGATCACACACAGAAAGTATCGTTTTACCAGTAACATTAAATAGGCTGGGAAGGTTAAGATAAGCTAATGTTTGAAAATAATAAAATTAATTTAAAACACATACTTGTTTTTACTCATTTTACAAGTAGAAGTCTTCTTGTATGTTTTAACTTTCATGGATGAACTAAATAATAAAATCATGCAATTTTGTAGACTTGTAGTTTATTCCATAGAGATGAATACAGAATACTTTTGTAACTCGGAAAATTGAAGGAGATCCGGAGAGAATTATGAAAACCATGTACTAGTGGTGGATCTCGAGAGAAAAGAACATGTTTTGGTATCTACGGTTTTTCTTAATATTGCGAAATTTATACTGTTTAACGAATATTACAGTTATCTTAATGTTGGATACACAGAGCGTAGATTATTTATTTTTGAAATGCAACACGTTTGGCCCGTCTTAGAGTTAACACAGATTCTTATGGTGTGGCGGAAAACGGTATAGAGCTAGGTAACTATATACTATATTTTTTCTTATACCGTCTCTCGGCTACTGCTGCCTTTATTTGTCTTGCATTAAAAAAAATATATATAAAATGTATATTTCTTTTATTACCGTATTTGTGTAAATATTTTTGTTACTACATGCTGGATTATTGATTTTCTTTTGTGATAAATCGTTCAAAAAATATCTATTTGGTTTTATTTCGGCCGCTCCACCTTTTTTATTTTTTCCTACAATATTTCCTAAGCATATCCAATTCAATTCATGATAGTTACTTTGCAAACTTAGAGGTGTATTGATTAAAAACTGAATTTTGTATTTATGCACCATCCGCGGATTACAATCTAATCCATGCGTAAATGTTGTCTATAACAAGTTTAAATTATTACGGATGATATTCAAACAATGTTTCCATTCAATTTACTCAATGTATCTGACTCATTAAAGCACGGCGGGTTTGGAATATTTAAAGCTGTCGGAATTAACAATTCAGTTGTAATGCGGTAATAGAAACCCACAGGAGTATAAATTGTTGCGATTGAATGTTTCCATTTAAGTGTTTTTAACACCTGTTTTTTGTTATTTATTATGTGTACATGATAATTTTTGGTTTAATTTATTACAATATAAAACCTTTTTAATAATATGAGTTATTTTTATCAAAACTGATTATCTTGATATATACAAAAAACTTACTTCATTTTCTTTTCCACTTTATTTTACATCTCATTACAAAACATTACTAATATGTTTATTGATTAGACTAACAAGCCTATAATCATTTTTAAAATTGGAAACAAATACTGTATTTTGCTACAATAACACGTTATAGATACCATAGATAATTATATCTAGTGAGAAGTGAAGTAAAACAGATAAATATATGTACCATAAAGATATTTTTCTATTTTACTTCACTTCTTATAAAAAAATTTTCATGAAGTTTCAAATACTTCAATCTGATCGTATCTTGTGAGTTACAAGATACGATCAGACTTCAATGTGAATGACACTGGAGTTATTTTACAAGTATCATATAATGGGGATGGGTTATACTCGGAGTGGAAAAATCCGGATAAAGCCTGTTACGATCAAGACCCTCTAAAAGAAAATGCGTATCGACTTGTATGGTGGTTTCAGTTTTATATCTTTACACCGTATTTACCTTACGTTTTTCTCTATTTAATTTACGTGAATATTTTAATTGGTGTGACTAATACTATTTTCTCTCATAAAAATCTAGTTGATTACAGTATATGTTAGCTAATACAATAGTAAATACTTTTATAACCGTTTTTTATAACACAAACACAACGGAAATCCTTGAGCTCGAACGTAGATGCGTTGCTATTCCTGTGGATTAAGATGGTTATCTCGCTTCAATGTGTAGCCGGCAACCGCACCTCTCCAACCGAAACACAAACACAATATCTACGTAATACTGAGAATATCTTTTTAGAAGATTGTACATAATTCATTTATAGGTGGTAGAACTTTAGTACCATTCCATACCATACCATTAGTTGCTGGTTTCTTTTACAAGCCAGGCGACATGTAACATGAGAATATTATGAAGTCTCGCGAACGTAAGCTGGTTTTCATGGGTGGTATGAGCAAAGGCCATTCAAAAAAGTAAAAAATCTGTCGTCACCACTCCTCCTCACGGAACCACAGCTGACGGTGACGATACTTCATGATAGCCCTCTCTGAAGCATTTCACGATTTATCGCACGAATAGAAATAATTGGCGAAAGCAAAATTTGGCTTCTGGAGTACTAGTACAGAATAAGACTCGAAGATCTTATATTGAGGTTAGTTGTGGATTTCCATAAACAGTAGCTTAAACTTAATATTAGGTGTCCTTTGTCCTGTCCTTAGGTGGTGTTGTGACTTAGGTACTATTCCTAAGACATGAAATTATACTCAAATGTGTTTTAAAATTAATTCAGTTTAACTTAGATTGTAAGAGAATATTTAGAGAGTTAAGTTAATAATTGGAGAGGTGAAGTTTAATCGTATACGTTCATCATTAATTTATGACGTTGCGTATTATGTTATTCTGAATATTAAACAAAACGTTTGGGTTGTGTTTTTAACATGAAAAGGTACGAATAACCAGTTACCAGTCATTCGGAAACATGTGTACGTGCTTATTAAAAATGTACATGACTGAACAAGCGCTACCAGATGAATTTATTTGACAGCTTTGTTTTATGTACGAAGGAGATTTTGTATGGAAAACGATTGTGCAATTGTGTTTTGTTAAACAGGTCGGGAATGTATTGTTTAGGGCATTAACTACTGTTTTATAATGAGACAGATATATTCCGTATTCGTAGATGATTAGTACCAAATTTATAATAGTCTAAAATTAACACAAGAATGAATTAAGTGTTTATCAAATAATATCTGTAAGGAACTCGATATAAAAAGGACTCTCTCCTAAAGCCGGCGATGTATTTGCGACTCCTCTGGTGTATCCTAATATCTATACGCGATTTTTACTGTTCTCTATCAGATGGTCCGTCTGTTCGTTTGACTGACTAATAAAAAAGTTCGATCAAAATTAAGTCATTATTTAGTACTCATGGGGATTGCGATTGTCGCTTGTAAATATATTTATCTTTTAGTTTGAGCTTAGTTTATCGATAAATCCTAGAGTAACAAACACGTTGCACAACTCAACTATAGTAATAGTCGCAGTAAGGTCCCAGTAAAAACGAGGAGGTAACATCTCTATGGCAACGACAAGATTTATAGGTATTCTATCCGACACGTAGTACATATTGTTCACGGCAGAACTTTATAAGATATTAAATGTCATCATTTATCAGCGAAGTGCTCCCACCTGCGTGATCGACTTGCATAGCGGGCCGATAAATGGATTAGTCGTGGCTTAGCGACATAGAACACGAACATAATCCGTTTAAAAAACTGGAAAATCCGGCTGCGATTAAAATACTTTTGAGTTATATAAGTATATATATATATATATACATATAGATTGTATATATATATTTATAATCGCTTTTAAAATCCTTTATTATGATACCCTAATCATTGGGTTTAGTATAAAATGAACGAAATCCAATCCCGCAATACGATGGTCCTGAGCTGACAAGTTTTACAAGTTATGCTTGCTATGCTACCTATAACATATTACAAGTAAATCTGGTTAGTTGTTACGAGGACATAGGGATGGACAAATATATATAAGTACATATTTTATATATATTTTTATACGTCCTACCTACAACCCTCTTTTTTGGCTTTACTGCAGTTGAGTAAAGTGATGCTCGCTATATGATTTTGTAACAAGTAGTTTTTATAACTAATCCTTGTAAGTTTTTTGCGTGAGATTGATTCAATTCAATTCAGTGAATTCAAATTTTCCAATGCTGCATGGGCACGGACTCCCTATAGATTGTATAGATAATGCTTTTATTAAATTGTAAATAAAATTATTGATATTTTAAAAATAAATTAAAATTAATTCGTTGCAATTGAAAACCTGGAATATCTTAATGCAATAAAACATAATATATGTGTAAAGCAATATTATACGTGCTCTCATTTAATGAACTATACAGAAAGTTGATCATTCGTTAGCCGTAATAATGGTATTCTGTGGAGCTTCATGACAAATATATTTTTTCTAAGTGCTTTTCATCTGCGTACTTGCATTGCGGCTGATAAATGGATTAGTCGTGGCATGGCTGTCGTCTGTTACAGAGAAGACGAATAGTAGTTGCTACGCTATGAATAAAGACTTTAGAGGCATGTACCAGCATTCGATTGCAAGCTAAGTAGATAGATTTTTTGTTTACAGGACCTAGTGACTCACTGATTAAAGAAGTAAGCGTTCTTTTTAGATTTGTATAATTGAAAAAAAAACAATGAGTAATAATTTGGAGAAACTAATGTGATAAACGGATTGACACAATTCTTAAGCAGTATAGAGCAGGATTGCAACTGTTACTAAGCGAAAGTCACCAACACTTTCGAGGCAACCATCTTAGCACTCGAAAGTAGAAAGGGATTTGTGCTCAGTAAAGCATAGATTGGTATATACCAGATTAAATGTATAAACGCAGATGTTTATCGCTACTTACGGCTGCGTTTAATGTTTGTTCAAATGCCCAAGACCCGTGGTAACCACTTACCATCCAGCTGTTTTAATTACATAAACAAAAGTAGTTTAGGTACATCTACTACACTGAAAGCATCGGATGTAGCTCTGCAACATGATTTACTGAGATGCATCTAGATCATAAATACTACTGGAATAGTTTATAGCCACGGGTTAGCGGATGGTCAGAGTGCGGCATTTGGACAGGCACTACGAATTACCTAGTAACAGACATGTTACATATTTAGTAAATGGACTGAAACAGATTATGTGACAGGAAAGCTAGAAAATGTTAGAAAGTCGTTTCGTGTTAGTATGTTTTATATAAGAAAGTAGCAAACGATTGTGAGTGTCATAATAATTTAACTTTAAGCGCTCCAAATAGAAATAGGTTGAAGTTCTCTCTGCGACCGTACGCAGATTCATTGCTACTCCCGAACATCTTACTCCTCATAATAGTGCCCTCACTGATACATATTTCTAACAACCGCAACTTTGCAATACATTAAAATTGCTTCAAGGTGGATTATGATGGCGTCAGTGGTAGTACCTATCAAAAGTACCACCGGCTGGTTTCAAATAGTTTCGTACTTTAAGTAAATTTATGTTTCATGATATTTGTATCTCAAAGTCCTTTGTATTACCTTGATGTTAAAGTGAAATTAAAAAAGGAGGTACAATAGTTGGATAAGTAGAAGGAACGTTAAAATTCCTGAAACAAAGGTTTACACAGTCATGCAAAGTGCAAAGTAATCATGCGATCTTTATTAATGGCGCGCTTGCAGCTAAATTTATCTTCGTTCCGGCGTAGGACATAGCGCGTCAGGCGGTGGCTAAGCTAGGAGCAGCTGGGAGTAGGTAACCCATTTATTAGATAACAAACATACATTTTTTGAACAAAGTATTAGTATTATGGATGCGTAAAGACATACTCAATTTAATTGAATTCCCTTTTGTATACACTATCTTCATAAAAAATAATTTTAACTAGAATAATTGACTTCAAAGAGACTTCAATTTTAATAATACTTTCAATTTTACGACTTTTATTGATGCTAACTACTTGAAACATATATTCATCGACATGTTTCTCGCTACTTAATTATAATATACACTGAAATATGCATTTTTACTCAGTTATAATTTAAACATAACTCCAATAAAAAAAAATGCTTTTCAACACATAGGAGTGGTATTCTTTTCAAATTAAAATGGGATCAAACAGGATGTGTACCCTTCCAAATGGTTAATAAATGACAGAGTTCTGAGGTATAAAAGATAAAAAATACAACAGAGTTGAAAATCTCCTCCTTTTTTTAAGTCTGTTAATTATAATATAATTGTACCTTGTTGGTACGGCAATTTTTTTATGGAAATTTTTGCAGGTATTCATGGCATATGATGTTAATGACGTGGGAAATATTTTATACGATCGCTTTGTATATCTTGCTGTGAAAAACAAACAGTAGATAAAACATTCATAGAATACTGTAAAGTGTTCTCCTGAATTTTTACCAGATATCTTTCGGCAATGATTATATATTTTAAGGAATAAATGTATTCTTAAATTAATAATTACATATATGTAGGCACATATGTACATTATATTTATTTCATTACAGTAATAAAACAATACGTAATCTATTTTCTATATAAATTTAGAAAATATATTTTAAAAGAAAAAAATATATTACTCCGAATATCAGTTCTTTAAACTTTAGAATTATCTTTGCGTCACGAAGAACACGGCTAACTTAAATTCCCCTATGTCATGTCGTTTGTTTGCAAACTTAATTCTTTGTAAGATTATGCCACCATAGGACGCCGGTAAGGAGTATTTATTGCATAAATTATGCATAAAGTTTTTGACAGAGTTGAACATGCGGTGTTTAATCTTCGCCACTAAGATGCAACACAAGACAAGGTACGTACAAGGTTATGAGTAAAACTTTCTACAATATTATAATAACAATTTCAAATGAAATTTACAAGTTATTCATCTAATAAAAATGCAGGCTTAGCATATGTAAACAAATGTTTTTGGTAAATAAACTTATAGATTAAAATTTTATAAGATTATTTTAGTTGATGTCAATAAGTAGTTTATCTTCTTATCAACACGAAATATTGTACTTATTATACTATATCTCGGAATAGACACCTATGTTATATGAGTTAACATGTAGTTTATATCTAGCGTATATGTACCTTATAAGAAAAAAATAGTAATATAATTATAAAACGTAAGTTCGCCTTAAAGCGATTTGAATTATTTTTCTCTAATATAAATAAAAAGGTAAACAATCGATTCTTCAAAATCCGAAGTCTCAGATTGTTTGATACTTGTTGGTTATAAATTTTAACACAGCGTTGTAATCAAACACCCATGTTTTACCTATCACACGCAGTAAATATTTTTTCATCACCCAATCTGAACCACAGCAACACGTGGCCGGATACAGTTAGTTATTCATATTAATAGTATCGTCACAGCCTTTGTCATTAAAATGTCACGTTACTACTGAAATTGACAATCTACAATCACAAAAAATATGGTCTATATAGCGTTATAAATAAAAATACGCCCTGCAAATTGATTCGACAACATTTTTGTTACAAAATTTATAAATTCACAGTGAAAGTTTAGTGGTTAGAATTCGTTCCCTCCCTAGAGGTTCTGGGTTCGAATCCTTGGTATGGATGGATGGCACTTGTGATTTGCCAATTAGTTATATATCAGAAAAATACCGCTTTAACAGAGAAAGAAACGTCTTTATAAAACTTCCATAACAGTTTTTAATAGATTTCTCAAAAATGTTTACTGATTCGCATAAGATTATGGATCATGGTTAAGCATTAAGACAGTAATAGTCAATGGATTGGTGATAAAACTTAGAATTGAGTAATTGTGTAGTTTATTTAGATTCGTTTATATATGTAGTAATAGAATATTCAAACTTCATTATAAAGTAAAGTGATCAAATCCACCCTAAGTTAAGTAAGAGGATTAAATAATAAATACAATTGCAGGGAATCTTTGCTTAGTCATTTCATGCTTGTCGAGTCCGTAATTCCGCATGCCATTCTGCATGCATTGTTACATGTCTTGTAGGAATTGCAGCCACTGTCTGGCGCATTGGAGGAGTTTAGTAGCTATTAAATCGAATATCTCAAGAGCAATAACTAATCCCTACTAATATTATAAATGTGTATGTAAGTTTGTTTGTTACGCTTTCACGCCAACACTACTCAACCGAATATCATGAAACTTTGTACACCTATTCTTAGAGGTTTAAAAAGGACATAGAATACTTTTTATAAAAAAAAGTATGTTGGCAGACATGATTGTTTGTCAATAAAATTGAAATTTAGCAACTTCGAAGTCTTCAAACTAATATTTTATTGATTATAGCTTCGGCTATTTGGAATTTTTGTATATTTCATGTTATTTGATTCTGTCACTTATAAGCAATACTAAAACTATTAACTTTTTTGAGGTAAGGTACCAGTTTATTATTTTAGTTATTACTCGATGCAGTTATCTTTGATATTGATTTAAGGGCTTCAATGCAAGCGAAGCCGCGGGTAAAATCTAGTAATCAATAAAATAAAACAGTAGTTTCTCTGTTCATCTTCTATTATAATTACAATAAAAATTAATATATTTTGGCGTCTGTGTACACTTGAAAAAAAAACAATTGCATGGACATTGCAGGGACTTGAAATTGTGGTGATTTATGAAAATTCATGATATTTTTCTTTTCTTAAAATTTAAATTACACACAAACGGGTAGTTAGAATTTTCTTAAATCAAAAACGCTGCGAGCCCGTACTTTAAGGTATATTTGTTTATATTTTTATAGAATTTATATTATGGTGACAAGAGGGCTGGTTCATTTCTCGCGCAGAGAATTACGATTGCTATTCAGCGCGGGAATGCGGCTAGTGTTCTTGGAACCATGTCGCATGGGCACGGACTCCCTTTAGATTGTTTAGGTTAGGTTTTTATTGTAATTAGTTTTAAGATTTTCATCATTGTAAATTTAAATCATTCACAAAATACCCGTTTTCAAATTTAATACGGACGGACGAACCAATCTATGATACAATACAGTCTGTAATTGCTACAGTGATTGTGCAATGCACATTAAAATTATATAAAATCGGGAATTTCTTCGAGTTAAAAGTCGAAGCAGTTGGCTACGGAATATCATTGAAAAGTATAAAAGCAATACTGTCGAGCTGTCGTTTGATTAAACGAGCTTGAAGCGAACATGACTCTTGCAGTAAATGTTACAAATCGGTATAGCTATAATCACCGGCCGGCTAGGCTTTGTCGCGTTACGCTTGTCACTTGGCGCACGGCGACCGCAGCTGACCACATGACATGTGTCAAAGGGACGCAAACTCGGCTCTTTCCACCGTTTCGTGCCTTCTGTACAAATATATAAAACAGTAGTTAGTATCTATAGATGTTAAGAGACGGTAGAACATGCATATTTCGATTGAACTTAACTACCTTTTCTACTCGTACCGTGAGAAATTTTGCGTTTCTATAGAAACTTGTGATTTTCGGCTTATCTACAATTGAGGCAAGCGTCTTAGTTTAAAGAGTAGAAATGTATCTATAATCAATTTCAAGCTAGAGCTCTGTTCTACGCGGATTTGAGCGGACACAGGTATTTAGCCCTTAACGTCACGTGGACAGCATACCGGGTCACTGGCATCAATTATATAATAGACGAGGTTTTGGCCGCGACTTCGTTCACGTGTTACATAAATAGATATAACTTCTTTATTTGTTAACCGATTATAATGAAAAAATAACTAAATGTTAAGTGAAGCCCATCACAATATAATCCTGAAAACTGCATTCAAATAGGATAAGCCGTTTCTGAGATTAGCATGCACAAACATACAGACATACAGTAAAACAGGCAAAAGTAAAAAAACATTCGGTTGGGTTCTCTTGCGTATATAAAGCCACCCCATTATGATTTTTTAAATATATTTGCCATGTACAGGCAGCGATCAATTACAGTTTTATAATATGTACACAGATTTTGATATTTAAGATTTTAGTGTTCATCACTAGTTTTATGGTTTTAAAAACAATACTTAATACTTGTTTGCCATTGTTATTAAGATATTTATTTGTATAGATGCAAGAAACGTTGACAGTTAATCATCGTCTGTTGGATGTGCCAAACGGTAGTGTCACTGAGATAAATCGTTCAATCGTATCGACATCTATCAGTGTAGAGGTTGATTTATGCTCCCTGAAATTTTAGAGATACCAAAACTTCAAACACAATCAAAATTATTATAATTATGATTATAGGACATTTCAGCGAATCTTTCACTTTTAATTAGAAAATACTATTTTACATCAAATTTAAGATAATATTTTTGAAATAGCATGATTGAATGATTTGTTGATGTCAGTACACTGATGAAAAGAACACCATACAATTTTCTGTCTATCTATTACAAGTATATACATACTAATTTATCTGTTCGAATAACTGGAACTTTAATTTTTTTAATATATTTTTTTTAGTGATGTTGCAATAACTGGAAAATCTTAATAAATAGGCACTTAGAAAACCTTATTAAATAGGCACTGCTTATTCCGTTATTTAGAACATGTTATGAAGCATGTGTTCGATGGACAGTAAAAATCACGTAAACACTTTTCTTTTATACGTTTTTGTTGTTGTTACATTTAGCCCCACTCTATTTACTTCTTAGGCTAGGTTAATTAGTCCTCCTTGTTGTGGATACTATGCAAGTACATTATGACTCAAATAAAAATTCGAAATGTTTTTCGTATTAGACTGGTATAATTACTGATGCTCCATGCGGATCACGTTTTAGGTAAATTTGGGTTAGTACTTTTTTTTTTCAAAAAATTATACCAAATCTCTAAATAACATTTATCTGTAACCAGTTTTATATAATTAAAAATTAAAAAAAAACATCGTATTATCTTTAAACTAAGTCTTTAAATCTTGTTTATGAAAATGTTATTAAGTTAACTTAGTAATTTTTGGTAACTGCAATCAAAGATAGAGGCCGACGGAGATCTACAGGACACCTAAAACTTAAATCCATCTGCACCTGTGTTGTTCAGCTTGTCACAATCATAAAGCACCGGATCTGTGACGTCACACCACACTCTCAGTTTAACATGTCATGTGTCACACGATCTGCATATTCAACTGTCGCGTCGGAGCTGACGTGATGTATGCTGGAACGAAATACTGTTTGAAAGGATTTTACCATATATATCGAAAATATATCGTTGAAATATAATCGACATTAAAGGCGTTTTAGCTTTTATTTATGAACGAATAAAAACTATGCAATTTAAAACTACTGTTTGTAAAAAAAACCTCGAAGTTACTGTTATATGAACCGAAAATCTGTTGTAAATGTTATATTTGGATCAAGTAAGACTCAGTCTTGTAATACAATGATTTATGGCTACTTACGTTTTAAAGAGAAAATTTGTTTACTAAACATCTTACGCTTTAGTTAATATGAGATACTATTTGCTTTGGATCTTATTTGTTCAAAGCAAACAGATGTTGAATTTATGAATAACATTACACGTATGTTTGAGATAACATACAGAAAAGTATCGAAACGGTCGTCTTTGAGAGCTTTCAACTAAATAAACTTGTGCTCGAAGAAAATCGTAAAAGTTTAACCGCACCCGTAAAAGCTGGTAATATTTACGAATGAATACAAAAAACAATTTGACTTTACAGCTCTACATTTAAAGTCTTTCCGAAAGAATTACGGTCGAGTCTGTAATTTTTATTTCTATAGACAAATTAGAGGTCCTTTTTGCTGGTACATCGATGCAACTTAAAAATTATGTTACTTTGCAAAAATAAACTTTACGAAATTAGATGTATGTAATTAAATGTGTTTAAAGTATTGCCGTTTTTAAAATGTACAAATTTTTATAGTATGTGACATTAATATGTGTGATGAAATACTTGTTTTCATTTTTAAACATCTGTCACCTATTCACAAAATAAAATACATAATTTTTACGATAAGACTTAAATAGTCTTGTTTTAAAGTTTAGGGCCTTCATTAAAGTAAAATTTCAACAATTTTATACAACAACAGTTTTACAGAAAATTTAAAAGTTTAATCATGCAATACGATACAAAGATCTTATTTTGTACACTATTTTAAACGACAGTAAACATAAAAATAAAAAAGACAAATAACATGGTATACAAGAGGTGCCATTATCTAAAGTATATCTTTCTGGCAACCTCTGGTGTAAATTTAGTAAATACTACTCAAAGAGTCAAAGGCAATAGATATTTTATCTTTGTTTTTTGCTCTTATCCATTTATACAGTTCAGTTTATCAGTTTCCTTCTCCTCCACAGAAGACTTTCACTGGAGTGGAAAATTAATAACTTGTTGTTACTCAGTTAATGTACGACAAATGTTCTCTCTAAAAATCATTATCGTACAATATGCTTGTTATTACGTTACTCAATTTCAACTATCTCTAATTATTTCCGCCGAAATGAATGAAGCTATAAAACGAATGGGAACCATAAAATTGTACTTCGTTGAGAGAACCCACTCTTCATATCATGTCTTCGTAGAGTATCTATTAAAATAATACTTACTAAAAGTTGTTATTTAGGTTAAAGTCTGATACATTATTTGAATGAAACACTAGTATTCGTTATTCGTTAGTTCGTAAGATTGCTGATGAGAATTTAATGACTTAATTTCACTATTTTGTCAAGTGCACATCCATTCAACGTAAAAATAAACGTGCTAATGTAGCTAACGAGCGTGCAGGCCAGTTGCAAGTGTTAAGAGATCCACGTTCTACCAAGCTTGAGGATTGAAGTTCTGTCTGAGATCATAAGTAGATGCGCTGTTATTCCCAAGGACTAGGATCATTGCCTCGCTTGTAGGTGTGGTTATGTGCGTCAAAGAAATGAATGATCACCTGCTTTGACGGTGAAGGAAAACATTGTGGAGAAACCTACATGACAGAAAGTTGTCGATTGAGTTCTCAAAGTTGCGTGAAGTCTAAGACTACGGTTCAAATTCTGAACGGAGACTTGGGACCAGCAGTGGGACAGTTCATAACGAAGTCATTGCATTTGGAATACTAGATGGCAGTTTAAAGTGCCATAAAGGTACTCAAAGGCATAGTCAATCGTCCTCTCAGCTCTTGTTCATTTGATCTGGCTCTTGATTGTTAGCTGATATAGTAACAAGCACGTTGCTCGTCAGATCAACCGAGATGCCTCCGCCGTATTTCTGATCCGACTAACGTACGCCTCACTGCTCGCGGATTGGGAAAGTGCGGTGACCTATGATATTTATCAAGCGATTAGAGCCAAACCTTGCTTCCGCATCTCGCGCAATGTTATTAATATAAAATAGCACTACGGGTTCGGGCGCGTGGTCTATTCTTCATGATTTACTTAGGACGGTAAGCTGTATGGATTCAAATGTTAGTGTGTCTATTCGAGATAATTTGTGGAAGGGAAAAGGGATTTTGCTCGAACTTTCTTTCAATAATGCAAAACAGTATTACCTATCCCTGCAAAATTGAAACCCTCAACGGGTTTGTGCTAGTTAGAGCATATAATATAATAAAAAAATTAATTGATTGATTGCAATATGTTTTAACAAAAGTTATTTTATAGCGGAAGAATTTGAAAACAGCCATTATGCAACCAGATCACCACGCATGAATGGGTCTTTAGGTAACTACTTTGTAACAATTGAATACCTACTTAAATTTAGTTCGAGAACGTCGTAAAGAACTGCAATTTATTTTAAAGGATCCTTCGATCGAAAACTTTACGATCCATTGTGGGATTCGCGGACTGTTACCCGATCGCTCTTAGAGGAAAATCCAGTTTAATGAAACTTTTATCTTTATAGATATACTTAAGAAACGTAGAAGCTTGAAAAATATACCTACATTTTTAGAGACGCGTGCCTATATTGAAAATAGGTAAATCATATCAATGTTCGTGGCCAAAAATGTACATCCACTCATTTCATCGCATTTTTAAAGGAAATTTCACTTATATTTTAGTAATTAATAACTCAAGTAGAGTACAGACTTAATAAGTGTTTTTAAATAAATGTCGTAAATAAAAATGATCCGGTTTATTTGATTCTTTCTTTAGTATAGATATTTATTATGTTATCTGGCGGGGTTTTAATATACATTTGGTTATCCATCTAATTCATGTAACTTACGCTTAGACAATATAGCAACACTTTTAATTCATTTCGAAAGAAATAAGCATCGCGAGAAAGCAAGTGTGAATAAAGAGGAGGAATTGTAAAATTAGAGATTAGTACTTCAAAAATATTTATGAGGCAACCTTCTTAATCTTCAAGAGTAGTCAACGCGTTTATTTTCGACTTAAGATGGAATTACTATTCGTTATGAAATTGGTTACAGAAGTACAGTAGTGTCCACTGACCATTCACCGTCGAGTAACATGACCACTTCCTACTTCAATATCAAAAGTATATATATAATCCCCGCAAGCGGAGACGCGTTCAAAATGAGTAAGTAATGAACAATAAAATAATTACAACAATCATTTCAACATAATTATTCTGCATTACATGCACTTAAGAGATTTTTAAAGATGGGGCCATTAAATTCTCATTAGTACTTTCTCTCAACATTACCAAGTACCTGTCTTATTCAGGTACTTAGGAGAAACAGCTTTTAGTACGTATATAATAAAAATACGCTGTCTAATGTGAAGGGGATATGAAGGGAAATTCTTTGAGCGATGTACAATTAAATGGTTCTCTTTTGTTTTACAGGTTCATTCGTTACGTTGGAAGTAAAGTACATTTAATATAACACGTACTGCATTAAAAATATTAATAACTTCTTTGCTACTTCCTTTTTACAAATTAAAATATCTTAAAATGATTTCCTTACATATGCGATACATTCTATTTTGGTGGTAGCTTTAAATTCTTTAAACTCTTTAAAAAGGTATAGATAAAAAGTAATTTGAATGTGCAATTTATTAATATTGAGATCATTTATTTACTATATTAATCTACAAAGACTATAAAATAGTAGCAGATAACACCAATCATTCGCCAATGACATCACTGAACATAAGTGAAATTAAAGTAAAGAAAAAAACGAACCAAAGTTTATCTGAATAATTTATTGCACTAGAAGATTTGACCGAAATGCGGTTCCTTTGGCGAGCGAATTTTCTTTTAGTTCCAATAAAATATTCGGATAGAATACAGAACAGGGAAATCTGTGCCGAGGTCCTACGGGAGACGTAGCCGGTGCGCCTAATGGCACGGCAGGGGACGCGTGCCTTGGGACAGAGGACAAGGGACAGGAGCCTGTGCCAGGGGGCGCAGGCGGTAACAAACAGCCTCCTGTGGATTTTTCCAATTTATTACTAGCACCGCTGCGACTGAAGTCGTAAAAAATTTACACGAATGCTACCGAATGGGACGCGTTTATTTGGCACATTTCGCTTCTGCATAATAATTTATTTGACTTTCAGCAGTTTTTTTTTTTATGGATTTTTTCTTCACAATTCCTTTACGTAAAGGTCTGCTGTAATAATGTTCCATTTTCAAGGTACGACCGTCTTTTTAATTTCTACCGCGACGTATTTTTTAATATTTTAGTTTAAAAGGTTTAATTATCAGCTCACTTACATGTACGGCGACCGTCTTAATTCTCAGGGGTACCAACGCATTTGTTCATCCATCTCAGGTGGATTTCTTCTATATGTAGTTGATGACAGATGTCCATGGGCAACAGTCTCCACTTATCAGGTGGAGTCCATGCTCATTTGAGACTTCAATTTCATTAAAGAATAGTTTTACTGACAATTATGCGATTTATCATATTATTAACAGTTAAGCTTGACGCATCTCTATTGTAAGATATGTTTATAAGACAATATGTTTTTTTTTTATTATTGTGAAAGAGTAAGAAACGGGCATGCAGGCCACCTGATGTTAAGTAGTCACTACAGCCCAT
>DWON01001756.1:0-23096 GCA_018251015.1 Phocides pigmalion okeechobee
ACCACAAATAATTTTACATGCGATTACAGATTTGTCTATTCATGAGAATTAAGTTGAAACGTTTCGCTTTCTTTCTTACACTACACTTAGCGAAAGTCGTTGGTGATTTGAATACAGTTAATTTATTATTTTATACCCATGTATATCATCTTATATAACGTCTCGTAATGAAAGAAATATTTATCAGTAATATGTAATATATTATAACTGATAATTAAAAATTTGTACTCACTTAATGGGAAATTAACTCTCATTTTTGCCGAAACCGACGGATCTGGTACCGTTAGAACTCCTTTGTATCTGTAAACCAAAAAACGATATTCGAAATTGTTTATACCATTATTTTCAATATACAAAAATGTAAAAGCAAAGAATGAAAAATACTAACCCTATAAAATATAAGTTATAAGGCAATATAAAATTTTAATTCGAATTTAACCTTTTTTCTGTGTAATAAGTGTAATAACCTTTTGGATTAAAAAAAAATTACAGACACCATAATCTATAAACCGTAGAAATTGCAAAGCATAAGTAATTCATGACTTTTAGATTAAATTAAACCGAATTCAGATTATTAAAAAAATGCGATATTTTAATGAACCTTCAATAGGAATATGAATCTACAATGAACTTAGTTTTATAGTTTAATCGCCACAAGTATAGTCCTTGTTCTTGATAATAAGACGGGTGCTATTACATTTTTACATTCGATTTTACCTATAATCGTGTTCCAAGGGGGTCAGTCCGAGGATGAAATGCTGCGAAACTTGCTCCAGTTCGTACTTTCCCGGCTCGTCTGTTCGTGTGAAGTTATACGTGATACAATGAGATGCCGTCGAAGTCTTCTGGATCACGTACCACACTCCTAAAAGCTTTGACCAACAAACACATTAATTATGGACATGACAAAAATATGTGTCTTAGCGCATGGAACTCTCAGACCATAAATGTACTGTTAGCGACCATTAATCCATTTCGAACTTATGTTTGGTGCATAACATTATATGTATCAGTAATAGATGCGGAGCAGTTTTTTTAGAAAACATTAAGTTTTTACTTGAGATATAATATGAGTAAAATTTACGTTTTGCATGTGGCTTATTGACTTTTATGTTGATCGCATTTGAGATAACGCGAGGATCTGGATACCAGTGCCAGTCAAAACCTCTCATACTATTTATGTGAGGACAAATATAAGTCTACCACTTTTATTAAATTTTATTTAATATTTTAACTCAAGCGTGCCATCTTTCGTTCTCAAATAAAAGAAGTGAACAATAATATATTGATAGATTTATTTAAGTGTCGTTTGTTTCAAGTAAACTGTAAAGTGAAACCATTGGAATTACTTTCGAAAGTTTTCGAGTTTGATTTCCTTCCAGCTTTTATAATTAGCTCCTTTAAATCATTGCATAACATTTTAAAAGTACATGGTTCTAATACATGATGGCTTTAAAAGGTTGTAAGCAAAATGCTTCAAACTTATAACACTTCGGTTTTTTGTATCGGAAGTTAATAAAACGCACATATTCGGTCGTTCGCAGCGCATTTTTTTCTTTATTCGCACTCATTAAAATATAGTATAGCATCATATTGAGATATTGAACGTAATTCTTTATCGCTATTATCAATGACCGGCAAGGCGGGTCATGTTCTCTGACTCGCTTGGTGTAGACTTAGTTCCACCGTTATTTCTTATTATCGTCTCATGTCGACGTTAAACGGGACGTCTTAATTTGTTTTGAAAATGCGTCATCACTCTTTAACATAACACGATAAATAAGTAAATATTTGTTCCAATACGGAAAATCATTTAAGAATAATAACATTGTGTAGGCAGTAATTAGAGATTATGATTAAATCCCATAAAATTTGGGATGTTTTTAATGGTGCAATAGAAAAAAAGCGATCTCCAGAGGCACAGAAGTCACATCAATTACTGACAAATTTAACTGTAGTGTTAAACAAAGCTGTTCCGATAGACCATATGATAAGGAACACAACTGACTTCAATCTTATTTGGGACTGATTATAGATAATAGTTATTATCTAGCAGACTGCATGCTCTTTTACTATTTTTATGTTATACATATTGTTTGCTACATAAATACCGTTACCATTATGATCTCCCAGATAATTTGAAGATAATATCCGAAAGTACCTTAATTGGTAAATTTGTATTTTTTTAGTTTCCTATAACAACAATCGCAGCTTGATTAAATTTAAATAAAATCTATGTTATTACAAGAACTTTAACAATTTTTCTAATTGTTTTTGTTATCCGCCAGGAGTCTTCACAGTTGATTATAATAAAACTTATCGCTTTTCTTCTCTGACTTATGTTTCTCAACTTCATAAGTGTACAAATTAATATTATAAACAGAAGCTTTCATTTGAGCATAAATTAATAGTAAAACTAAACAAACAAATATTGGAAGGTGAAGACGATTATGAGATTTACTGTTATAAAATATTTTTTAAGATAAAATTAAATATAGTCATATATTATGTAGATAATTTGCAATTAGCATATTTATTTATATTATTGTTAATATGCATAGGCAGGTAACTTTATAATTTATTAATTTATATCTGTTCATGTGTACATCTTGTTTAACTGTTATTGCTGTTTTAATAACTAAAGTATCGTTTGAGTTCGACGTATAGTACATTATTTATGACAAAAAATAATCGGCACTTAATTTTATTGATTTTGTGTTATTGTTCATAACTTCTTTGATTTTTACAATTAATTTATTTTGAAGTTACAGATTCAGAACAAAGTTTAAAAGCGAATAGTCTATTGTTGTATATTTCTGGTTAAGACAATTAAACTAATCGAAAGCTTCCGTCGTGATTGTAAGTGATGTCGAATAAGATACCGATATTAACTACCTTAACAAGTTACCTGGTTCATATCAAATCCTGACATTGGTTCAACCTCTGGACAGGCACCCAGATGGTATGTGTGCGATAGAGCCCCTGCGCAAAGTGCTAGAAGCACCCCAAACGTTGACAAACGATGCATTCTGGGTAACAAATTAACAAACAACACAAGACCGGTACTCGCGGCGACCGTAACTATACTGAGGACTTGTTGAACATGTCATTGTGATTATAACGAGTTCCACAAATGACAAATATAGCGGTTACCGGTTTCTCAGAATTGTTGATTTGTTTGGAGATCCATTCAAAGAAAAATATACTAATTCAAATTAATGTATTATGTTATTTAATTTTAGTAATGAACATAACAATTATATTTGCTTGTAAATGTATTTGTCGGAGAGGTAACTACAAGTAATTGTATTTCAGGCATGCTTTCGTACTTTGGAGGGCAGTCGTTAAACCTTGTTGCAGTGTCTTTTTGTCTGAATATGTAGGTGGCATATAATATTTATATTGAAAGAGTAGCAGACAACTGTACATCTGTTGTGTTGAGTGATCACTACGACTAATGGTCACCTACATCCAACTTCAAATTGAACTTAAATGTTATCTGTGGTTTTATGTTGATACTCCTATTTAAGCCTCTCTTGGAAGTATAGTAGGCGACGTTTCCATTCTACCCTTTTCAAGAGAAACACAAGAATTGTTTCACGGAGGATTATGATGCTGGCAATGGTATCTCCACGGTCCAATTTAGTTTTACAACCATTTAAAACTTACATCCGATGAGCAGATTGGTCACTAACCAGTAGCGCTACGAATCCGCATTGGGGTATGGTGGAGTTCTCTCAAAGCGCTGATGCGATGGGCTCGTGTTAAGAGAACTAATGCTTGTTTAATTCAGAGTTATCCTTTTTCCTAAGGTGTATTTTTTATCTGTTATCTTATAATTTAGTTATTCCTTAACCGATTTGTAAAATTCGATATTTTGTTTGGGAGGGTATATTTCCTGTTTGTATTCGGACTTTAAACGAAAGTTCAAAAGATCAATGACCTCGAGTTGAGACCTTAATACGTTTGCTTCTGTAATTACTAACAATGATTTTTATGAGTAATCATAAGTAAGATAATACGCGTACAAAGGTATTCGCATCTATACCTTTGTACGCGTATTATCTTACTTATGATTATCATAAAAAGCATTAGTCATTCAACGTGAGTCATATTCTTCACGTTTTGTTAGTGCTGTTAGATTTCCGACTTGAGCGTATTATGAATGAAGAGATTTGTATAGAGTTCTCATACATGTTGTTTCTAAACGATTTACCGTTCTAGTTGTTTACCAGGAAATGTATGGACGTCAATACGATGACGCAAGTGATTTAGTATTAGGGAAGACCGATTGAGTTGGACACAGAGGGGATTTGAAAGAGCACTAATTTTGCGAATTTTAAAACCGTTAGCGATCTGACTCTATAGCAAATTAGCTAATTTCCCCTACCCTCAGAACCTTTACCTTATGTTCGTGTTTGTGTTGTTCTAGTGTTCATGTCGCATAAATTGTTAGAAGAAATTTTGAACATTTTTTTAGGTTACATGTTTAAAACTTGTCTTCGGTTTTATATATTTCGGAAGCTTATTAATTACATTTTAAAATCATAACGTTCAAACATATACATATATATTTGTGTTTCGCTCCTTGGTCTTTAATTATATAAAAATTGGGAGTAGGTATTTTCTCATTTGGGTACAAATAAAAGATAATATTAGTCGCCTTTTTTATTATTTATTGATATTAAATTATATTAAATATTCCCATCCTATTCCATAACATAATTAACATAATGCGTTTGATTGTTCATATGGTGTTCGTACACGCTAAATAAGTGCACAGAAATAATATTAACTATCAATTAAACCCTTATTATTAATAACTTATTTTCTGACCCACCTTGAACTTTTAATTATTATAAATAAAATATAAGCTAAAATCATAAAACTTCGAGCCAATTCTGGGTTTTTATGGACATATTTGCAATTGTGGAAATTCGTGAATATATATCGAGGACAATAACAAAAAACATTTCATCGTACTTATTCGATAAATAAACTATTGTTCCCCGATAAAAGGGAGCAAAGTTGCACTTTCCCACAAGAGACATAAATAGAATTTAATTTGGAATGTGAATATTGATATGAATATTTAGACACATACTTTTTTTATTTTCCTGTACATTATACGATAATATCATAATATTTTCATGTTTACATAATACCTACTGATTTTAAATTAATAAACAGATAAGCTAATGACGTGTGAGATTTTAATGGCGGCGTATGTTCACTAACTATACTCAAGATTCTAATTTGAATCCCTCACTGCGCTCTACATTTAAAATAGCGCCCTTGCTGTTAAAGTACTACTTTGATCCGTTGAGATACAATCTACTATTTTTTTGAACTATGATATTATGAGATACGTAGACGAAGTTCGAGCGATTGTCAGCTCACATCCAGGTTGTCGTTGTGAACGAAAATAAGTATTTCTAATTTGCATTTTCTATATCGTTGGGTATGAAGTAGCTGTACAATTTAAATTAGATTATATTGTTCATTATTGAATTGATTGTTGTGGCGACTTCGCATTTATTTTTAAGTGTAAATTCGAGTTGGATGTCATTAGAGAGATGGCGGTTGTCTATGGCGGCGCAGCGAAGATCGCTGTTAGTTTGTTCAAAAGGAGCTTGCAACTGATACGACTTCACCAGCTGTTGGGAGAATTTCTGAAGTTCAGCGATCTGGAGATTAGGACTAGCCGGCAGCGAAGCTACCATTAAAGAACGGAAAATATGTTTTTTGTTGATATCTGGGTTCAGTATCGCCGGATAAAGTACGCAACAATACAGGATATAATGTTATTTCTTAGAATCAAAATGGGCCCATAACCTAAACTGGAATCCGTGTGCATTATATAGATTTAATCAGGACAATAGATGCTGTGATGGTAAGCCTTTTTACATGTGTAGCAAATTAAAATGTTCTCTATATCTCTTTCCATTGCTTTAGACTTCATACTATCGGGTCACTTGCGACAATCTTCCATTTAGTGGCTGCATTTTTCCCAAAAGTGAAAGGTTCCAGCATATCAAGTATCATGAACAGAGAGTCAGAGAGACACGACGGAGAACTTTGTTTTATAATAGAGAATATTATAATTTAAAGTTTCCTTCACGAGAAGCTACAGTAATAATCCATTTTAGGTAAAGAAGTTTAGCCTAAGTTTTAACATTAAGTTTACCAATGATAGACATCAATATATTCATATTCACAAGGTGGTAGTATAGTTTGAATACCAACGCGACATCAATTTGTTTAGTGTCCACTTTTTTAGTACGCTGACTCAATATTGTAGAAGTGTCGTTAATCCATGGCCTTAATAAAAACCTTTATTTTTTAAATGTATTTTATGTATGGACAAATTTTCATACAATCTTTTAATTACCTAGTTTAACCTATGTTGACCCTTTAGCAGCAGAATTTGCAAAATATTTTTCTTAGTACCCATTTATGATACGTGAAGAATCTATTTGCAAAATTTCTGAATCGTAGGTTCGGACTGTGCGTTTATATCCAGTTTTGTCAGTTACTTTCCTCTTTTATATAGGTTTTTGTAGTGACCAACCAGTTAAAACTTTTGTTGACTTTTGTTGGATTTCATGCCATAATAACATTTTGTAATTAACTTCGATGATATTCGAATGTGTACACAAGGGACAACATGAACCCTATCTAAAGGTGGCATTTCAATCGCGACAACCGCGACGTGCAACTGCAACGCTTATCGCGCTACACACAGTTCAGTTTGATTTTGTATGAAATAATCAACGCAAGCCATCGCATTGCGCGACCTGTGAGTGTGACTAGCAAGCGAACACAGTTGCCCGATTTTACTGGTACTGATAACGTGTTACTGGTAGCAGCGCTGCTGTACTATGTAGCTATGCTACTTCTTAAATATGATAAGAACGAAGAACGAAGAATTATTAAAACCGAAACGGAGGCGATCGCTCACATTGGAACGATCCTGGTTGCAATGCTTCAGACAACTGTGGTTCCACGGATGGTGGAGTCGCACGTCGAGGTCGAAAAGATCGGTATGCCACATTTAAACAAAAGACGTAAATTTAAAAATGTCACATAGTTATTTAATCCAACAAGTTATAAAAACAAAAGTTTGGAGAACAAATAATAAAAGCAAAAGTTTATTGAACAAGTAATAAAAACAAACTTTATAGTAATAAAAATCTTAGTTGGCTGCGACAATGTCTGAAATAATTCCTTTTGGCTGCAAGATCGTACATTTATTTTTTAGTGTAAACTCAAGTAGAATATCACTGGAGAGGTGGCGATTTACTATGGCGGCGCACCGAAGGTCGCTCATGGCTTGTCCGAGAGGAGCTCGCAGTTGGTATGACTTCACTGGCTGTTGGGAGAACTTTTGAAGTTCTGCGATATTCTGGAGACTAGGAGTAGGCGGCAGTAGAGCTACGATTAAAGAACGAAAAGCACGAGGGCTTATTTGACAGCTGCGAGCCTGTTGCAACCGCACGTAGGCGGACTCGATAACTTGACGTGCGTACTGAGCTGAGTGCGATACGCTCCCTAATAACAGTCGCACGCAGGCCTCCACCTTGCTTTTCCATGACAATCCACTTTTGAAGGCCGTGTCCAACGCCTGTATGTCAACATTATCGCCACCAGTCATTAGTCGTATCATGTGCTGCACAAGAGCTTCTTGCAGAGCTTCTTCGGAGCCATAACTCGATGCTACTTCGTCAATGGCTGCACTGATTCCTTGTGGCCCGCCGCCCACACAGAACACAGTACCAGTTAAACCTGTTGCAAATAAATAAAGACGACTTACACATTGATTAACGTTAGTAAAATGTGTTCCAAAATAAGATAATAATGTGTTCCAAAAGAAGATGTAAGATTGTTTCCAGCAATTCTGGAGCTAAAAGTGTTATTGCTTGAACCATTGGAAATACCTGTGTCCGAAAAACGAATCCTAGCTTGATTTTAAAAATTCTCAGTACTTTGGTTGAAAAATCTGTTCTAATAAGAAATATATACATTTCATTTAAATATTGTAACTGAAAATAAGTAGTCGGTACTGAAAAATTAAGATACTGACCGTGTTCTTCTAGTATAGAAACCATTTCGAGTGCAACTACAACGCCACTTTCGTAACCTATTAGGTAAAAATGTTCTTTGCGCGGCATGTTTTTCAGAACAGTCTGCAAAGAAAAAATGCCATGAAATGGGATGACGATCATTGTTACTAACACCATGTATCATTAAGAGTCTGCAATGCCCCTCTTGATCGATTAATTTATATACATATAATATATATCAACTGCCACTGCCTATGGACACCTGTAACCGACTCCATATTTATTTGAGACAGATTACAAAGGGTTTACTTCATAAGATTAAGATGTCATGTTGTAATAATGCTTGATGTTTGACGCATAAAATTCAAGTACTTATTTTTAGTGTGAAGCAATTCGTTTATTCCCACGAATATTGGTGTCTTACTAATATATGAGGCGAATATTTAAGTCCTTATGAGAAGTAACGTAGACATTTATTATGGTTTTACTGTGCACTGGTGTGTATGGATTCGGGTAGAGATATCCATGGGCTGCAGTAACTAATACCATTAAGGAGATTGTATACACGTTTGCTAATTAATTATCATAAAAACAATTAATTAATATTGCACATACCTGAACGAATCTGTGTGCCACCTGTACGGGCGTCTCTTCTTGGCGGTCCATACTAGGCTGCAGCAGCAACGCCGGCAGCTTGAGCCGCTCGCACAGCTGCACGAAACGTACGTGCGAGCCTTCTATACCCGGTACTATCAATATGTGTTTCTGCCTCGCCGCTATCTCAACATCTCCCTAAAACATTTAGGCTATGATAAAACTTATCGTGACGAAACTTAAATACTTCAATTCTTTGTAATGTTCTTAGATTTATATAAATTCTACCAGTATTACAATTAGTTTCTTCTCCCTTTATCTATCTGGAAGGAGTGTACCCTAGCACTGTAAAAGTGAAAGTGAAAAATGTAATAGTAATGTAAAAGACATTTAAATTTGGCTACAACACTTACTTTTTGTGGCTAGACATGGGTATGTTTCCCACCACAGAGTGAGGCATAAAGCATAATCTATCAAAACATTATATAGATATTAAATAACATACATACATATAATTAACAATTTCGTCTTACGTTATCTAAATTAAATAATAATATGTTTACGAGTTAGATATGTGATTTACAAAAAAAAAGTCAAAATTCGATTGTAAGGTATTCCATGTCATGTTTGTGATTATTATTAGTATTAATAACAAATCGACTGTAAATTTAGTATTTTGATATTTGTTTGATTACCTCCTTATTAAAAAGTGTAGGCGGGAACACCATTTCCAGAGTACCGATGAGCTCGTCTGGTTCCAAGTAAGAGAAGAATGTTTGCAGGCCTTTTGTTTCCTTGAACTCCGAATTTAGTAAAATGTTTTCAACATCTTGTAACCTATTGGTTTAAAAGAGGTATATATTTAATACATAATGGCTCACTGTCAAATTAAAGCAGCGATATGCGCCCCTTAGTAAGGATCCACTATTATTTATACCTAAAAACATGGCTACTTTTTTTTAGCATGAACAATAGTATTAAATAAAACTCAAAGATGGTTGAATTTCTATTCATATACATTATTTTTACATAATAATATCGTCTAGAAATTAGTAGAAGAGCAATCCTTTTTTATCGTGCTGTGTCCAAATATCATAAAATGGTGATTAGATGGGCACAACAACCAACAGTTCTTCGACTAGATACGCGATTACAACTGTAACGTTGTGTTCCTTCTGCTTCAGCTTTTTGATTATAAAATATTTTATAGTTAGTTAACTCATAAATCGCTAGAACTCAATATCTACACAAATATAATAAAAAAACATTTTTTTTATGTGAGTAGTGAACAAGCATGCAAACCGCTTGATGTTAAATAGTTGCAGCCCATAGACATACACATACAACCACAAACATGACCGAAATCATATCTAAGCTCGAACGCACATACGTTGCTACTCCTGAAGACTAAGATGGTCGCCTCGCTTCAAAGTGTAGCCGGCAACCGCACCTCTCCAACCAAAACACAAGTAATGTTTTACGGCGGATTATGAGGGCTGCGGTATATAGTTCGACCGGTAAGGTACCAACCTTACCGGTCGAACTATAGTTCTCCCACCTTTAATTTAAGCAACAAACAATACACAACCTTTAAAGCAATAATAACACTGACAATCATCATAGACAAAATATGAATTATAATGGGAAAAAGAGGCAATCTGCTGCCATTATTACAATCATTAAAATATTTTTCTTGTAGTTCATTAATATACGTACTATATATAAGTACTTACAAAATATAACAAAGCTCATTTTATGAACAAGAAAAGTAAAAATATATAATTATAACATGCTTGCATTTTAATCTGTAAAATATACATAAATTGGTCATCGAAATACAAAGAACATACAAATAATCAATGACTTACTTGTTTATTGTAAGGTCTATTATTTCTTGTTCGGAGAAGGAAACATTATGCATATCCTGTAGATAAGTAGCCACTGTCCGAGCCTCAATTGCGTTTATGCCTAGGTTTGCCAGAGTAGTGTTTGGATCGGCATCTTCAGAGATGTTGATATCTAAACAAAGAATTTGCATAAAATACCCTAACGAAGGACAAACAGACTACTTAGCATACAGACTACTTAATGTCAACCAAGCGATTGGGCACAAAGGTTTGAGTGGAGCCATCGTGGGTAGGCCTATGTCCAACGATGGATGTATAAAGGCTGATGGATACACGCATAAAAGTGTGTTTGTTCGTGGGAATCTACACAAAATGAATGCATTATATTTGTTTCATTTATTATATATTATCTTACTGGCTAGTTGGACAATTCCCGATAGAATGGTTGGGGACGCCGCATCTTGTTTGCTCGCGAGCACCACCGTCTCCTGCGACACTACTGCTTCTTCCAAGGCTTTCACTGCTTCCCACCATGTGAACCTGTATGTGATCGCCACATTTTGGTCGGTTTTCTGAAATTTAAAATTTGATTGAAGTGGAAACTTAATGGGCATCTATAATTCACACTCCTGACTTTGAAAAAATAAGTGTTTTTTTTTATATAAAAGAGGTGAACCAAATATAAAACAAATGAAATGAAAATCAATGTTCGTTAATTTTTATGCTAAAAATAGTGCGACCTATAATCTTGGGAGCGGATTTTCACATTAGGAAATGATATACACAAATACGTAGTTACGACCTGGTCGATAATAACTTAATATTAATACGTATATACATATGCCGTTTATCACTATAAAGCAATGTTATTAGAAACAATATTTCGAAACAGTCAGTAGTAAAAAAATGAAGTGTTAAAAAAAAGAAAGCATAACACCGTGTTCTACTAATACTAAGCGTAATACTATACGAGTATATTCGCAAAAAGACCAGTAGTCGTAAAAGGACAATCATCAGTAAACAACCCCTGCTTTGGACTTATATCGATGACGTACATCACATGTAATGATAAGAAATACTAACTGTAATCAAATTGTTTAGCTTTAACATGGTAGCTGGAAGGTTATTTTTTTTCCTGGAAATACACGTGTCCTGTCCGACACCATCCTCATTTAATACTGTAAAGTACCTGAAAATGAATATTTACTATAGTAAATTGTTTAAAAATTATGTTGCTTTTTGTGAAATCGAAGTCGCACATGAGTTTAAAGTCTACCATCATACCATGGCCGTCTGTATCCAAATTCGCAAAAACGGATGTCCTAGCTAGTTGAATGTAGATGCGTTGATATCCCAGACTCCAGAGCACTATTATAGCCGTCGCGCTTGTAAATGTACTCAGGTTACGCACACTATAACCTAGCACTAACCCAAACGTACGAATTCTCTTATACTGTATTGGCAAGGGGACTGACCGAATCACGACCACTTATACTTCTACCTTTACCTTACTTTATTTAACCGTACTTTATGTGCAGTAACATTATTTTGAACACATAACTTACTTCAAACGTGGACACAATTTTCTTGATTCCAAATCCAAATTGTGTATCGTTGACTGAGAGTCATTAATATATTTGTTACTTTCTTCTAACATTACAACATGTATGCTTTCTACAGGAGCAACATTATTGCAATTATTCAGTATATTACGCACATTGTTCATATCACTTAAATCTTTAGATGACATGCTAACTTCTATATCTTGTTCGAGCCAGCGCCTAAAAATATAATTAGCACATTGGAGTATGTAGATATTAGCAGTGAACCGCGGTTTCATAGTTGTCTAACAGCAATGTCAGCCAGTCCTGCCGCCCGCAACAGCGTCCTCGTTCACCCAGGAATGGATAGTGTACAGCAGAGACATGCATGGTTGGCATTTTGTATTATGAATTATTTATTTATTTATTTCATTTATTTATTCGAACGCCAACATAATGTGAACCAATATAAACAAATAGTATAAAGTAACAGTTTATCAAGAGTGAGTGTCATTACAATTACAGGCGAGGACTGCAAGAAATTAACAGCGAATTACATATTAGTTTAAATTAGAATTGAATATAATCAATTCAAAAGTAAAAAAAATACCTTAATTTATTTGCTGTATATGTGCATAACCTTTGAGAATTTATGTGCAACTTTGTGGCACCACATTCTATCAGTTTTTCCGCAAGTACTAGTCCTAATGCTTCGTTGGCACATGCTATAAACTGGAGTTTGTCAGGATAGCAAAAAAGTCTGAAATAGTCATAACATTAATTATTTATCGACAGTAATACAATTTCATGAACATGGCATATTACAGATTTAATATTATTACATTGGTCACAGGCAAAATGAATAGGTATATTTAGTGAAAATTAGCTTTCCTCGATTCCTTTCTTCGTCCTTCCTTAATGTGACGAGCTTGCTGCTTGTCATCTGTTAGATGTAATTAACTAACAAATCCATTGAAAAGAGAAACTATTATATAACTATTGTATTGGCTTCTTCGTTTAAAATTTAATGTAATTTGCAAAGATAAGACGAACGATAATCCATTTTTTATAATCCGCCGCAAAGCAATTCTTGTGTTTCGATTCCATTATAAATGAGATCATCCCAAGCATAGAAATAAAATTATGTACTTTAGCAGATAGTATTTCGGATCTATCTAAGGATCGATATAGTTGTCGATTCGTTCCAGCGACACTTAATAGCAGAAAGCCTATACGCTCAATTTATTACTATTCACGCATAAAAATATCACCTTGGCTCAGCGTGCAAGACATCGTGTAACTGGAGAAGCACGCAGCCGCTGCGGATCTTGTTGTCCAGGTAGTGGAAGGCGCGGGCGGAAAACTCTGGCTGGCAAGCGACACGCGGCAGCGGCCGCACCACACCACGTGCGATACCCTCGCTCACCAACCGCTGTAGCCGCTGTTGGCACATTGCCCCATGTTACTACTGTATAAACACGACACGGTAGCCCATCTTCACCCTGCACACTTTTATGTAGCCTTATTATGCACGCATTTCTCATACAATGCGGATTTGTGAGCATCTCGTATGTTAAATTTTTTCGCATATGATTACGGCCATAAGTATCTACCATAAAGTTTAACGGCTGCTATTTATCAATAACAACCAGAACCGACTGCAAAACTTTTTGTTCGAAACTTTTGCCACTTAAGGTCATCTATTACTGTAAACCCTTTCCAACCACATCTAGAAAGGTAGAACTGATAGAAAATCACCACTGTATCATGTCAAACTGAGTTTATATATGCTATTTTGATATGGATATATTTTTTATTTTAATTTCTTTTCATTAAGTCTTACATTTTTGTTCTGCCCGTTGAAGTTTGGATTTGTTTATTGTTTATTATGTCGTGTGTGGATTCATCGATATTTCTGGCTTGTTTTATTTTTTAATTTCTATTCAACACAAATAGCTGAATTAATTCAACCGTCTACGATCCTGGCAAAGTGTAGAGCTATGCCCGCTCAAACCATGATTGTTTACTTTTGTCTTTTTCATGAAAATAACAAACTATTGCAAGTATTTAATTTAGCCTTAAGTACTTACGTTTAATAATTCCATGTCATTTATCTCTAATAACTGAGAGAAGTCAAAGAAAACGACGTTCCTCGATTTGGTTAGGTAGTACATCCCCAGGTCGCATTCTTTCTCACGGCCGATGATGATTGTGATGCCATATTCTGCCGAGCATTTTAGGATACCCTTCGAAAGATAAACAAAAAAAACATAGTTACTGACAAAAGTTGAAGTTGCTTATAAGCATGCGATCTACGATTAAAATATTTGCCTCATGTGTAATTAAACTAGCAATCACACTATTCTATTGAAACTCGCGAATTGTTTTGCGGTTGAAATGTGTGCGATAGCTGTTATAAGCAAATTTATAATACAAAAATAGAAAAAAATACCGTCATTAGTGCTCCTTTGGCGTTCGATATGACAAAATTGCAACCGTCCCCTTTAGTTATTGATAAAATCATATCTGTGCAGTCAGTGTCACGTGTGCCGCAAATGTGGTCCTCTAAAATTAAATATATTATTTTGATAATTTATAACGAGTAAATAAGAAAGCGAAATAAAACCACAAGGTTGACTACCATTTGACTTGCCTTTTATTTGAGGAAACAAAGTGAGCAAATGCCACTTTTGACGAGTTGTAGCGACGCTTGTGAAAACCTCACAGTTGTTCGCCAGGGTGATGGCAATCACCGCCTGCCCAAACGCGCTGACACCATTCTCCACGTAAACGCGCATACCAGGTAATAATTGAAATTTTTCAACCTGAAAATAATGTATATACTGCATATATAAATTCATATCTTCTTTGAGGAAGGGAGTTCTATTGGCACAGCAAAGCCTATATACTCCAGGACAAACGGCAAACTCACTAGAAGATAATATGCGAGACTGTAGGCGCGCGGCACGGTGGCAGCGTCCTCCAGGCTCCAATGCGCTGGCAGTGGCCACAGCAGCTGCGGCAGCGTGCGCACGCAAGTTCTAGCTGTTCCGCCCTTCACCATTCCCATCACACGCTGCCCACTAGTACAAATTGTAATGTAACAAGTTTTAGTACGTTTGGTAGTACGGCTTGTAATTATCGATAAATCAAACGTACATTTAGAACTTTAGCTTAAAAGTCAATTATTTTTTTAAGAATCAAACTTACTATTTAGATACATTTATAAATCAAACAACCTACTTATTCAACCTCCCACTGAATTCTAAGCCGAAAGTATGTCCATGTTCCTTATCTTGCTGTGACTCGACAACAATACATCTTTTGAGGTCCGTATAATTCAAACCAGCGTAGGATACCTTTAAAAAAAGGCACATTAACGTTCACTTATTGTAATTATATTTATATAAAACCTCTTGTATTATTCTATTATTAATTATTATAGTAAATATTTATCGAAATTATGACAGCGACATTTTAGTTTCCAAGAATCCGGTGTATATAATGGTTTTTATTGGCTTAAAGAGTCAAAGAAACGAACAAGTGCATTGAGAAATATAAATATTACCGGGGAATGCTTGGCCGAAAGCGAGATAATAGACGATACTAAACGTTAATAATTTCAGGTCGAGTAAATACAACGATTGAAAAAGTGTTCGTAGTCATTTGTATGAAAATCATAGCACTGGTTTAAGTACCGTTCAAGCGAAAGGATTTTTATTCTACACTCAGAATAATTTTTATATAAAAAAGCTAATTTGGGTGTCGAAAATACCCAATTTGCTCCAATTTTTCTCTAGAAAGCCACAAGAGATATCTGGAAGATGTCAACGATGTTAAGCATTATTTGCTTTTGAGCCAAGAGCAAGAATCTTATAAACCTCCTAACAGCAATTTTATTCTTTGACAACATACCGCAACATCGACCCCCGTTCCGCTAAGAGGAGCGGCCTCCACCCACTGCAGCGAGTCCAGTAGGCCGACCTTTGCACACTGTAGCTGCACATTGTACTCTGAGGCGTTCCTTTTCGGCAAGGGTACATTCTCTTCAGTATGTACCTATCATATAGATAAAGTGATATTTACCAAATGGGATCAAAGTTGCAAATATATGTATATGTAGATATGTATGCTATGCGAAAACTACTAAGTTTCTTTATATTAGTAGTAGATTTTTTAAATAATTCTTTTTGTACGAGAATAAACAACCACAATCTCGAAAGTGCTACTATTTTGATGAAGGCATAAAAATCTTATCTCATTATATGAGAATATTAATCTCAGAACATTTTAATATGTAACAGAATAATGATATTAAGGGTTCACAGAGGGTCTGTCGATAAACATCAGTCACAAACACCAAAAAGATCACAAAACCAAACTAAACTTGATCTAAATTTATTGCCACTTATGAGGACATTTTTAAAGCGAAGGGACAATGATTATTTGTTCCAGTTCGGATAACATAAGATTTTCCCTTTTTTTGTGCTTCCAGATCCATGGTTAAACAACAGAGCTTCATTGTTAAACGAAGTGATGTTCACAAAATCTTTTTTTCACTTAATGGATTTGGTTGTATTTGTAAATGTGTTACTAATTCAATACCTGGAAAGAAATTGAGTGTCTATGTAAAGGCGTCAAATCGCGATATTCCATATTTTCCAATACAACTCCACCACATCTGAAAATGTAAAAACATCCACTCATTTATTAAAGCAACATACGGATAATGTAATTAAAAATGTACCCCCTGATTACTAATACTTAAGATTAATGTTATACTGTACTATAAGTATCGATATAAATGTCAAAAAGTTCTGTGTAGAATGAATTTCTAGAAAAAGGTAAAGTCACAACAAATGTGTTCTAATATGAAATACATTATCCACGTTTCCAATACTCATTGAAGAAATACCTGATGCAATCAGCTTCTTCGAACACTTGTGCTATCATCAAGTCTTGATTGTCGACGTGCAAAATTTTACTACGGTAGTGTTCTGCAGTATTAATGCTTATTTTTCTGACAAATTGTGGTTGAGAAACAGTTTCATGCGTACGTCGGAAAGCGTTAAACTGCAGCATCGCGTCTATGAAGGTGACCCAGTTGTTCCGCCAGATACAGCGAGCAGCGGTCATAGAACTTGTCGCACTATGTATACTTCGGAAATCACCGCTGAAAACAGCAACAATGAACATCATCAACATTGCACTGCCACATATTGGGCACGGATTTCCTCTCGTTAGGAGAATTCTTTTAGTTACAGTGCACCATTTTAGATTTTTTCACGCGATGATTGCCTGTTTCGTAAAACAATGTTCAAAATTCTTAATTTGAAAACTAGAACTGTCAGAATGAGAGACCTAATTTTACTTATTTTTTTACATTACCAAACAATACATTGTGATTCCAGATATAAATAATATTACATACCTATAACAATAGTCACGATTAAAAGCGATTTCATACAAATTTTCTGAGGTGACAGTAAAGTTTTCGTTATTACTAGCTTTTCGCATAAAGTCTTCCTCATTGTCCATATTTTGAACGATAAAACCCGTTGCAATCTTCGTAACGTCATCCAATACCTTAAAAGTAACATTTTAGAAACATGGAACAGACGGAAATAGCATTTAATTTCAATTTAAACTTAACTCTAATAAAAAAAACATCTCCAATTTTCGACTCTTAGGAGTGGTATATACTTATCAAACTTTAAAAGGACTAAACGGGAATTTTCCCTGTCAATTAATAAATAACGTAGTCACGCGGTAACAAATAGACAATAAATCTGAATTGAGAACCGCTTTCCTTTTTTTGAAATTACGAGACATAAATTTCTTCAACATTTCTACATATCACACGTCACTTAAAATTTGTTGAAATGGTCATTTAAAATCAGTTTGTGCATTTGCCCTTATATTCGAGGTAATTACCTCAAACCTCCCGGAGACTCTGTGTAGGGTGACATTCAAACGAAGTTGTCTTCGGTCATGCAGAATAGACTGTGAGTAAAAGCGCACGTCATGGAATTGGACAGACATTGAATTCTTGGACTTATGCAAAGTCATAGCCAGAGTGTCCCATACGTCCACTAGTACAGCTGCGAATGGGTATAAGTTCTGTCCTGTGAAACAATTAATTTCCTACATAATTATATATTTTCAGTACGAAAAACATACAGGTACATAAAACTGTTGTCAGTGTAGCTTGGAATAAATTTCTTGCTTGTCATAAAAGGCTACTAAATGTTATTCTCATATAACTCGCAATCAATCCCACGATTCCACTTAACTTTGAAAGGTTTTCCCCCCAGTTAAAAATGTACTTGGAATGGTATGCTGAGTCGTTCATGAAATATTTTTTTCCAATAAAATTTCATTCCTGCTTGATTCTCTTTTGTTTACCATTTTTAAAACATTACTCTATGTAATAATTATTATACCTCTTAATACATTTCCTTGAAGGTAACTGTATTCATCGTCATGGGTAGAAATAACGAATTTGCAAGCTGCAGCTAATTTGGAGTCAGTTGAAACGTATACCGGCCAATGCCTGTAAACAAAATAAGTTTAGTTTCTATCAACGATACAATTGTAATCGATAAAGATTTTTATAAAGAGGTAGGTTACCATTTTTCGGCATGAGCCCATTCTACCAAATGTGAGAGCATTGGGGTGCCAGTAGATACTGGAAAATCAATCTTCGGGTACAGGGCTGACACTTTTGGGACAAAGCCCTCCATATAGATCCTGGAAACATGTTACTTCTTAATATATGTATATTATAATTATAATCTAATATTCATCTATTTTATTTGGAAAATAAACTTAGTTAATGGTTTCAGGTGTTACCTTGCGGAAATCCATGTTATTAAGTTATTATTAATTATTACTATAGTATAGTATATTCGTATTGCTAAAACCCATCGACGTTATAACATAGATTCATTTAGGACAAACAATAATCTTAACGAACTTTGTAACTATACAGAGAAAAGAAGAAGTAGTCACGAATCTGATGTCTTTGTCAATTATTTTGTACTATTGTGAACTACAAGTAATGATTTGATTGCAGAGAGGGAGAATTAGCATTATTAGGAGATGGGATTGGCAAGTGTTCGTAATATTCTGCTTGACAACTTTTGCGTAAGAGGAATTGTTTCGCGCGGGGTACCCACCAAACTCTACGATGAATTGATTAGGAACAGACGCACGTGGAATTATGTATAAATAAGTTTGAAGCAGGTTCTTCCCGTCGTTTTTACAATATTACAACAGATGACGAATTATGGTTTTACTAATATGATTAAGAAAGTACGTATAAGTAAGTTCACGTATTAATTTCTAGATACTGACAAATACGATAATTAAATACCTTTATATGAATTCAATGTCTTTATAAATATATACATAAATATAGACATTGCAAGGGATCGTATAATTGAAGAGATAATTAACCTAATTTGACCGCAGCGATTTCTTCCACCTCCCTGTCATCATCTATTTTACTGAAAAATATACGCACTTTCCTATGGCCTCGAGCAAGAAAGCCAAGTTGTTGTTTCCGCGGAGAGTGAGCGGGATGTTGGCGCAAGAAGACGGCAGCGCACGCTTGAGGATGGCCTGCAGCAGCCCGTGCGGCGCTATCTCCACGAGCACCGCGTTTGCGGGGATCAACTGCGACGACTCCTCGAATAACACCGGATTCTAAATGACATCATTTCAATTAGTAAGTCAATTTATTTAACGAATTCTTTCAATATCATGCTTATATCACAACAGAGAATTTACAAAAAAAAATACAATAGTAGGCATTTCTTTGAGAACTTTTATGTCACTGCACAATTTTTTTTATATTTTTAGGAACTAAATTGAAGTACCGAAACCTTTTAATTAACATATAATAGATTACCAAAAGATTGTTCGTATGGTATTCAGCCGAGGAATATTTTGCTGCAGGACTATTCCATCTCTCTCGCGGAACTGACGTGGAGATCCAGCGTTCACTTCGGGGCTTTGGAGTCTTGATAACATCTTTTAAATATTTCATAAAACTAGGACCTAAAATATTTTATTCGCTTTGTAATATTGTAGTAATTTTAGGAATACTGATATTTTAAATCACTTATAATCGTATATTGATCATACCTGCGTCTGCTATATACCGCGAATGATAAGCAATGTTTGACGATGCTACTTCTCTTACGAAAATTCCTTCAGACCCAAGCTTCACTACAAACGCTCTGATTGAATCAACAGGACCAGAAATAGTGCAAGATTCTGCCGAATTGTGACACGCAACTTCTATGTCTGGGGGACAAAGTTTTATAACCTTTTGAACAGGTTAATACTGTTAACGTTATATAAATATCTAAAATACAATTTTATTATGCATTTACTTGTTGATATCCAACTCCTACAGCTGCCATAGCTCCGTGAATTAGAGGAGTTTGCAAAGAGACGAGTCCACGATAATACGCTGCAAGTATCAACTCTTCCGCCGCCATGCATCCATCAGCGTAGGCGCAGCCCAGTTCCCCTACACTGTGGCCTGCGCAAATATTGAATAATTTAAAATAAAATAAAAAATGAAAGTATAATAACGAGGTGATAATTTATTACCAATAATATTATCCGGAGTCAACCCTAATTCTCGGAGAACGTCTGTGAGTCCAATCTGTATAGCCGCTATCCCGACGAATGAGTGCAGAATATTATCAAACATGGTTTTATCCGTTGCTGTAATTATTTTTATTATATCCAAACCTTTCGGTTCTAATACTCGTCTGCATCTGTTTGTAAATATAATGTAAAAAGAAACAAATAAATAATGTAAAATAAAATATTAATAGCATCAAGTATTCTTAATGTTATATTGCCGTTAAAAAATTATTGTGGTACTAAATGCAAGTGATATTGCATATCAAGTTTGGTAAAAAGTAGTAATCCTTCTACCTATTTAACTGTACGACTGTTACATTGCTAGATATGATAAAAATTAAAAATAGACATAAGTTCGTTGATAAGTGCACATCAAAGGTACTCTGTCAAATCACGACTACTTCAAACTAAGTCTGGTTGTATCTCTCCCGTTCATCCACAAGAAAAAATCGGCACGTGCAAATTAATGTCTTTTATTGATCACATGATTATTCGGAATCATATGTGCCCTGAAAAAACTCATCGGTGTCCATGAAACACGCAGTGCACGGAGAGAATTATCTACATTTATGTACATAATATAATAATTTAAAGCTTTATCTAATGCTGTTCGTTGAAATGCTGTTCGATGGTAAGCGTATCACTTGAAAATGGGGCTGAATTACTCCTGCTAATATTAAAAATGGTCTAAATTACCTAGTTAAGGAAAGAGAAATTGCCGGAAAAAAGAAAAGCCAGGAAGAATTGAAAGTGTTTATATCTATGGAATTATCGTATTAACTCCAAATTTAAATTTAAATTTCGTAATGGTCCTAAAATATGACAAAAAATTGGAAGTTGGATGGATCAATTTGAAACAAAATTAGTGCTCTCAAATTAGGAACATATAATAGGAAAACGATGTCACACAATTGATATTTGCAAGTAAAGTTTTGGTTAGTTTAGTGACTTACTTATCAATGGCGGAAGCAAAGATGGGCAGACGCATGAGGTGTGCCCCCATCCCGGCCCACTGCGATCCCATGCCGCTGTAAACAAACCAGAGGGGGCGCTTCGCATCGTCGTAGTAGTTTGCCTGCTCACTAAGGCACACCGTCTCGTTCTCACTGGTACTAGCTGCGTCATTAAACATACCATTAAACGAGATGGAATTGGAAATATAAAATACTTAGTACAGATTTATGTAAATATTTTTATAACCAGTGGTCTAAGCCAAGTGCGTCCGACAAAGAAGCTACCTTATAACATAAAAAAACTTAATAACAGGCAAGTGTATTTTTAATGTACTTCAAATCATTCAATCAATAAACACAATATTACCTCAACCAAACGTTTCCCCAGAAACCTCAGATATAGTTATTTTTTATGCCATAGGGTCTACAAACTCGTTTGTTCCTTTTCAACATAATGATGTTGTTAATTGGTCTTTGCAGTTGATGTACATTTATGTCCAACTTAAAGTCACATCTAATGTCGTGCACAGATGCGTGGCTACTTCTAAGGAATGAAATAGTCGCTTCGCTTGCAAGTGTAGCCTAGTCGGCAAACGCACCTCTCAAACCGAAATAAAATTCGACGACTATTACTCATGATAATTTATGATGATATGATTGAATTAACAATTAATTCATGATAATAAAAACATAATGTTACAAAATTGGTGGGGTGAAGGTGGAGTTGTTAACTCCATAGCCATTCAAACATGTCATTATTTTTTCAGTCATTGCCTTCCGATACACAAATTTATCAACTGATAGGTAAACCTACAACTTAAAAAAATATCAGTAGGCTATACTGCGGTCGATTATACGTCAGCTGGTCACACGAACACGCCGAACGAACATACAAATCAATGTAGGCGAATAATGGTGTATATTACTGATAAATTGTTTGGAATTTGCTTGTAAATGCATAAAGTCCCTAATTAAAGTCCTCAAAATAACAGGTTTCTCAATTTTATATTGGCCTTATAACATAATGATTGATCTTAAAACACATAATTATAAGGCTCTATAAGTTTTACCCAGTATTGCAAAACCTCTTCCCATATGGCTAGAAGTCTTCGTAAGGTGAATATTATGAAGCAGTGCTATTTGCTCTGGATCTATTGGATTCGATTTAAGTTCCTTTATAATTCTTATTATCGCAGATTCGTGTCTTCCAGAAATAATTACCAAATATGGAATATCGGTTTTATAACGACTGAGGTCCTGAAAATACAAATATAACATTAATTATGTACTTAAAATATCTAAAGTGACAATCATCTATTAACATATATATATGTCGCAGAGGTTAGTGGCAAAGTGACAATCATCTATTAACATATATATATATCGCAGAGATTTATAGTACGGAAGATGCATTGATAAACTAGCCGCAAGCATTAT
>DWON01001757.1:0-23096 GCA_018251015.1 Phocides pigmalion okeechobee
TTAACCAACACAATATAGATCACAGATTTTTTGCCACTCAAAATTACAGTATGGTTTGTAAAAGAGTTTTTTTAGATAAATTACGACATGAATAAGAAAGCTTTTCCTTTTTAATTGCAATTATAGGAATTGATAATCCATTAATAAAGCCTACCTCTTCGTAGGTAATTATGTATATTTAATAAGTTTATTTCGTGACAATAGAGATGTCTTGGACTGTTATCAGTATTTTGACAATGTGGAAACCCTATAGAGTTGCGGTCGATTTAGATTTAACTGTCACGTCAAGTTTAAATATGATTTACTGGAAAAATATTTTAGGCGACGCCAAAACTGATCCTTCTTCAAATTATAATTGTTTTTTTTGTTTCCTTAATTGATTTACACCTATTGCATTTATTTTTATTTATGTTGTCTTAAAACCAAGACATTCAATATAATCTATTGTATCTATGTATTATAGGCATTTTAGTAAGTAACAACACAATAACAATTTTTTTGTTACACTTCATGTGTATGAAAAAAATATACATGTCAATACTTCGATAAATTCTCATTGTTTTTAAAATATGTCACGTGTGTGTATTATTTAAATTTTATCAAGCAAATGTTTCTCCCATTTCATACGAAATTAAAACAACATGTTATGTTTTCATTAAAGTAAGTATTTGTTATTTCTGAAAAATATATTTTATAGGCATCTGTATCTTTCCATTATAAACGAGGATCGAAGTGTAAACATCGATAAAAATATTCATAGTTTGTTTTAGATAATACAATTTCAATCGTAACGTAAATTATAATCGTAATGGAGGTGAAATTTGAAATAAACTTGTCGGTTACTATTGGTATAACGCATTGTGTGAGGTGGAACGTCTTCGGCATGCGGCGATATTGCGCTGTAAGTAAAATAAACCTCCTCTCGGTCGTTTGTTTATTATTCCTATATTTAATTTTGAACGTCCGCAGTGAGTAGCGGTTGTATAAAGTACTTACTTTGAAGTAGCAACATGTTTGTCTGCCTTAATATCTGTGACTTTTTTTATTGCCTTTAGGTCATGGAAACGTCTCGGAAGCTTAACATTTTTTTATGTTTAGTTTTAACAAATTTATTTTTATTTTTTTCATTATATATCTATGAACCCATTATGCTTCAAAGTCTGGCATATAGTATTAAGGAATAATTGTGATATGTTAGGTACACGTACATGAAATATTAAGGACGTCATTGTAGGATAATAAGGAGTAGCAGTTGCAAGTAAGGTGGTAGAATATTATAACAGGTCAACCGGGGAGGTATTACCGCTCCCCTTAAAATTCATGTAAATGTTCTTATGTTTCTTGTAATTATGCGATTGCTAGCTACAATCACAAGTGACGCAATCATCTCAATATTCAGGAGTAGGTACAACGCATTTATGCAAGACGGATTACCTTAAATAAACTACAGTAGTCATTACCTACTATCGTTTAAGGTTGGTTGTAGATGTCGCTGGATTAAAGAGCCCATTTAACATCAGATGGCCAGCCCCCACGTTTGCTACTTTGCTAGAAAGTTTAGGTATGTATATATGCAGAAAGAATAATAGATATAATCTTATTATACCTGTCGTTTAGTATTGGTTTGTTGCCAATGAAAATAATCAAAATATATTTTTTTATTATACAGTAAATGACGGAACCATTAATTTACCACAATTTTATCCTCCTCCTGAACTTAATATTTAAATTGTATCTATGTTTATAATCGGAGTCCGTGAGAGAAAAATAAACACAATACTAAAAACTGAGACTACATATGAATGTTAGTTACAAATAATATTTGCTCGTAGTGTACCTACTGTTTTGTTTTTGTACTACATAATGAAGCAGTAGCGGTGACAAAATATACACGTAACAAACATTTTTAAAAGGTGATGCATGTTGAGGACATGAAATAGAAAATAAAACACTAGTTATTCGATTTTTTTGACGATTTGCAAATTTTGTCATCGCGAAAAAATTAATTAACGTAATATATAATTGTAATGTAATATGGTATTTACAGCGAAAAAATATCTTAAAATTAATGCAATTGAAGTCCCAGGTACCAGTAGTTATAAATTATTACTTATGTTAAAAAAGTAAGCGAAAAATAGCCGTAATTAAGTATTTAAGCAAATCCGTGTAGTTTTGTAAACTTAAACGTGACTAATGGTACGGGCGAGCCGTAACGTAAACGGTTCTCATAAGGATAGCAGTTTTATCATAAACATGTGGCCCTTGATTGCGAGTCGGTGAGAACACTCATATTGGCCGTAGTTTTTGCAGCTTTGCGATTAAGATAAACATTGTGGCTGTTTATAATATTGTAAACTATTCTGAATGCTCTTCATAATATTTATTGGTTGCGTATTTGGCTTAAATCTATATCTATTTAGATTATTTTTTTTACAGAAAATATCCTCGAATTCACTGTTGTATCAGCATTTTTTATGTATACCGATGTAAATATCATAATCATCATAATGTAAATGTCAGTAAAATTCGGTATTTTTTCTTGTTTATTATGCGTAGTTGCAACACTTATTCACTGACGGGTACTTACAAATAATATATTTTTTTGTAAGGTGGTGGTAGTTTGTAATAGTTCCTAAGGAGTGGTGGTTTCCATCTTACCGGCTTACATACGATGTGACTATCTAAGTTTTCAGGATAAGCATTGTATCTGTGAGTGACTGCACGTGTTACTCTCGTTGTATATCTGCTTGTTTACTGATGCCCAGCATTCACTAGGTAGGTATTTCTTGTAATTAAATTGACTGTTCGTTTACAACTTCAATTTCATTTAAAAACTCACTGATTGATACGAATAATTATAAATATAGCTTAAATAATAAACACAATGAACATAACAGAATGTCCTTGATTTTTACCCGATACAAAGATTTGGAATCGAGAGCGAAACAATAAATGCCACCCTCACGGCAACCTCGCCTATACAAATCACCGATGTTGGTTGTAATCTGAACTATGCGCGCGCGCATATTCCCGTACCTCATCGTCTCTGTGACGCGACGGGATAAATTAGGGCAATTAGTTCGATGCACAAACGTGACACCCGCCTGCGTACGCAGGCGATTTGTTACAAATTTTGGTTTAATAGGGTTGTGCGCTGAATATCTAAATTGCTATGTATATTGTTATGATTATAAATGTTATGTACGTTTATAATATATCTTTTTTATAACTGAAATAAAGACAAAATATTAAAGGTAGACAGACATACACGTAGAATCGCACATCCGTTTGAATGCATACTCAATTTGTGACTATTTTGACTAAATTAAGTTGGTCGTTTGGTATCCAACGAATTCTATAATATTAGTATTATTTTTTTATTTAAATTACACATGTATTACTTAATTATCTTATCTTTTGAACTGTTATGTTAGTTAGTACAGAAAGACTCCACCTATGGAAATTTTTGTAGGTATAAATACTACATAATTCAGAATCACTCCCATGATACGGGCTACCTTTAAAAGGTTTTTTTCCACCCGAGAACAAACAACTCGTCAATTTCCATTTTCCAATTGGGAAATCCCAATTTTTCTATATTTTGTTTACACTAAATGTACGATGTAATGATCCAACAGATACTTTACAACAATTACAATATGTTTGAAATTTTGGAAACAATTACTGTAGCAACCTAACGTCGCTCCCTCAAGTTCGTTTTGATTTACGGCCGGCGCGGGTCGTCGCTTCCCGCCCCGCGTCATAACTCTACTTCAGTGCAATGACTACTTAGGGAAGGGTAATCTTTGAAATTCACACAGAATAACTGAAAACTTACGACAAAAAAACATACACTAAGTTATGAAAATGTTTTCTTGTGAATAGTTTTTAACTAACTTCGAAGTTATTATAAAGTAATAAATAGAATGTGGGTCAAATGACCATTTTAAAGCTGGGGCTTATAGTCTTGATTTCTATAGCATGATTACATGAACCTGGATCATGACATGCACCGTACCTAGTAAATTAATTCTGCAGTCCTTTGCTGTATTTTTTAAAATGATTTACAGAAAATAATGTATATTTTACCTAATAATAAATTTAAAAATATAAAAAGCTCATTACTATTAGTAAAATGTAAATATAAGTAGATTTACATAGGTTTTTTTTCGCATTATCTATACCTGCATGTGATAAAGAAGCTATGGTGAATTTTGTACAAAAAATATTTTTTTTAAACAATTGTCCCTCCAATAAAAATATTGCTTAATTTGCAGTGCTTACGAAGTCTGTTATTTTTTGCAAAAAATATCTTGCTTAGTTCTATCATCGTCCATCTCAAATGTAAATATTTTTTCAATATACGATTTTTTTATTAAATTATCCTTGAAGTATTCCTATTAATACAATAAATCACCAAAATCGAAGGTAAAAAGAAATAATCAAGAAGAATTTGATAATTTTCTCAACAAATTTAAATGGGACATACATAAAAAGCGAAGAATTGATAACTTTCCTTCCTTTTAGAAGTCGTTTAATAATAGTTTTTGTAGGGGAAAGACCAGTCAGGTACAGCCAGAACACATTCCAAGTGAATATTCAATACAAGCTTTGACTAAAAGGCTTAGCCATTGCATAACCTGTAAGTACCGAAATAACCACAACGATGCGGCGTGTGCTGGATCGGTTGCAGCTAACGAGGCCTGCAACACAAATCACTATTAGCAGCCAACGGAACGTTTGAAAATATTTGAGTGTAATGAAATGGCTTCCCTAAATTATAGGTCTTTTTATGTTAGATTAGCAGCAAGTTAGCGATTTGACTGCATCCACGTTTGGACTTCTGGGAGTATATGACCGGATATACATAGCTTTATACTCCTTGAGAATTACCGGGGTGAAAAGAGAGTCCTCGAGGCCCATATTCTCTCCGTTACGTACCTACATGCGTTAGATAACGTATCAAAATATTTTTAGGTGAAACTACAATAAAATAAGAAGTATATATACATACATAGACTACGAAATGTTGTATATATTGTGTGATAGACACATGTAAATATTTAAGACAAAAATCAGAGGGTATTATAAGTTACACTACTTTATGTTTAAAGTTTATAAGATTCTAATGAATTCATTATGTTGATTGAATGATGTTGCCAAATTGTAGCTTCAATCTCTACTTTAATATAAATCCGTTTTATGTACTTTAATGTCAATTAAAATATGGTAAGGTATATATAGTTGGATAAATACGTACACACTATATAATGATAACTGTAAATAAATTATTTTACGACAAATCTTATTGTGTAATAAAATTGTGTCTATTACCGCATCACGCAAGTACATATGTACCTACTATTAGATTTCAGACTGAGATAACGTCAAGGATACAGTTTGTCATGTTATGTATTTTTCTCTTTCTCTTAAAGTTTACTCGTATAATACGAACGTTTTAAATAAGGAAATACCTGAATCTCTAGGTACATCGTACCGTGGCAAGCTTAATAAAGTACACCGTACCATATTAAAGGTCCACTTAATGAAAGTAGGATGAAATTAGAGTTTAGAATTTTTATAAAATAAGTGGGCCTAGCTATGTGCGGTACGTCTTTTAATTCAACTTTTCCATTAGGTAGGTATCGCTTTATGTAATCTACTATTGATAGGTATCGCGGACGAAGATCCAAATAGCCTCGAAATAGCGCATCGTTGGCAGCATCAGTCAATCAGCAGTCAAAACATCGCAGCCGTACGACACCGACATTTTGCTCCACCGCCTTCCTAGAACATGTCTGCAATCGCACTATGTTACAACATAGCTAACTGAATTCAAACAGGAAATTCATCTGCTTGTATTTTATTGGGAATGGTCCATGTTTGACTGTTTATCTTACCAAATACTCGTGTAATACCAAAGTTGAATTTAACGTTCATTTACAAACTCAATTATTACATGAGTATTACAGTAAGAATTGACGGACAATTGATAAAATAATATTCTAAGTTATTCTTTTAAAATACAGCTACGACAGCCAATGTCGTGGGCAGTTGGTGATGTAGTTTGTTTTCCCGAGATCCGTATCGTACTAGCAATTAATTCGTTTAAAAATATTGAACGTTGACTGGAACTACATATAACGATGTACCGCGAGCGTTATTTTGTAAAATGTTTAAATTCCATATCTGTGTTTAGAATTTAAAACTGGCTAAAATTATTAGAAGATACTTAAAGCTAATAATTCCAGGGGCTACTGATTTTAAATAATCATACTGTTAACATGTGTATGTCTGAAAAATAAATAAAACATTTGAATGTGTGTCGAACGTATGTTCGCTATTGGTATCGTTATGATGCGTTAACTTGCAATAACACACTTGTAGGGTCGCTGCATCCCATGACAGATGCATTCTCCTTCTTTGTGACGTGTGTCGATCGGCTTGTTAATGAGGAACGCTGGCAATGCTGACACTCGAAGTGATCAAAGGAATTGCTTTTGCGCTGCTAATTTGTTAGGCTGAACCGTTCTTACTTTCATTATCTATTTGTAAGCAAACACGACTTAGCAAAGTTAAAGTGCATCGAGTTGCTGGAATAAATTGTGTATGTAGTAAATTTATTTACTTAAAATTGCGATATAATCTGTTTGTTTTTCACAATGGATTGGTATATTTAATGTGGGCGTAGACAAGATTAACGTGCCAAAAATAAAATTGATCCCTCTTGACTTATTCCTAAATATTTAAAATTTAAAATATTGGATATACTATTTTTAAATATAGGCAATATGACCCTGAACCGTTTTAAAAATCTAAATCTACGCGTTTAACTAATATTAAGTACTTATTTGAAAAAAGGTCATTTAACATAAATTACTCGTATATCTAAACGATAATTAACACTGTTATTTTTACGCCCATATGGTATGTTATGTTATATTATGTTATGTATGTAAATTGCAATGTTTTATAAGAAATGAATTCGTATGTTCCATACAAACACGTGCCAGCTGTGAAGTAATATTTTTTACATGTATGTAAATTTATTAATAAAGCAAAGTAAGTAAATCTTTATTATGAAATAGTAAAACGAAAGGTTTTAACATATGTGATAAGTCAATGATTAAGAAAGTAATGTAGAAATTTCATTGAAATGCTTTAACTGCAAATTAAAGGTATTATGTGATCTAAGTCATATAAAACGAAATCAAATGAAAGAAATGAAAGCTTTGCGGTGGAAAAAATCCCATTAAAGATGAGTTGGTTGCTATTACTTGGAGCGATGCGAGGGTGCGTAAATCAAACGTGTCTCACGAGGAGCCCAATGTGGCACTACACGTGTTGCACCATCACAGGGTTGCCGATTGTATTATCAATAATTTCGTTAGCTATGCGTTCTAAATTCATTCTTATAACATTAGTTCATTTTATTTGAAAGAAGACGAAGAATTGAAATACCATTGAGACAATGTTCTTACCATTGAGATATTAAGGATCAACGCAATGTTATTTTTTGTCTAATTTATCAATAACTCATATAATTATTAATAAAGCAATTAAACAAAAATCTATACCTTTTTTTCACATTTAAGTTAAGATTTGATGGACAAGTTCTACGTTGATTCTTTTGAGACTAGCTACGATAGCTACTCTCATATTTCAAATTAAAGTATTACCTACGTATGTTGAAATAATAAACAGATTCATCGTATCTAAGGGTTAAATAAAATCTTAATGATATACTTAAAATCTTAATTATGAATATTGATTACATAAAAAGATACTATTTCATAAGAAAACGATTCTTAAATCCATAAATTTTCAATTTATATAGGACTTTCAAATATATTTACGATTTAGGAAAAACTCTTCACGTCAATTAAGTAATGTAATTATTTTCATGCCCATATTTCATATTATTATTTCTAGAACGATCATGTTTTACGTTTTCAATTCAAGTTTTAAGGGTAATGCTTAAAATAGTACGGTTTATTGTGCGTCAAGTGCAGGTGTAAATTAATGTCTATCTATACATCTTGTGGTGATACACATGTACAGTTTAATGCGGTAAGTTCGACAAAGACCACGGCTAGGCTACGGAAAGCCCATTTGCATCGTTAAGCCTATTACTGTCCCACTGTTGACCTAGGGCCTCTTTTCTGAAACTGTAAGAATTCGTGGACTTCACTTTGTTTTTTCTCTTTTAAAGCAAGTGATGATTAACTTACAATATGCACATAATTTTGAAATATCTAAAGTGCGTGCCAGGGATTCCAAACCTATAACTTCCGTGCAAGAGGCCACCAGGTCACACATCATTACACATGTGATCAGTGGACTTTTAATTTTTTTTTTTGCGAAAGAGTAAGAAACGGGCATGCAGGACACCTGGTGTTAAGTGGTCACTGCAGCGCATGGACAACCACGTCCAATCTCAAAGAACTGAAGTTCTATTTATGGATGGACGCGGATGCGTTCCCACTTTTGAGGACTAAGATGGTCGCCTCCAATAGTGTAAATATTGTAGTGGTGGCCCTAACTGTATAAAATAGCCGTCCGTCCTCATCTCAAAACTAGTCTACCGATGTAGGCAACCCTACACTGCACCGCAGCAGTAGCGGCGCTCGCGCACGTTAGATTTATAGCGCTCAATCAATGCGGATTTATTGCTGAGGAAGCGGTCGCTCTCTCCTTTTGTTGCATCTACGACTAATATTAGAACAACTATTGTAATTGGTTACCAACACCTGAGTCGACAGTTATATTGCTATTAGTTTTGTAAGGGTATTCATTTTATTATAAACTAATTAATCAGTCGTATTGAGGTAACAGTGGTGGTGAATGGTAGTAGATTCACTGATGGTGATTTTCGTTATTAATACCCGACTAGGCGAAGCAAAAGGCGGGTTATGATTTTAACAAACTACGTATGTGTGCATATTCATCGGTTTCCTTATCACACAAAAAAATGTGGGTGTCACAAAAAATATATATATAGCGGTATGTTCTTATAATTTGAAATAAAAAAAAAAATTGGTTGCATTTGGTATCAACATAATTATCTTGTCGCACATTCTAAACATACCCCGCATTTTTTAATTATTACAAATATAATCTGGACTTTTCCACAACTGTATGACCTACATCTATAAATTTGGAATTAGATTCTCTCTTATTTAGAAAAACTTCTAAAAAAAGGAATTAGGAGAGAAAAGGAACCGGGGGAATAGGGAATGAAACTTATAAATTCCTATTCACCGCGTTTTCTGTTTGATTTTTATACCTATAACGTTCTTTATGGCACAAATATCCCCGCTAAGAAACGAAACAAAAAATGTCAAACTGAATGTTCAAAGACTGAAACTCGGATATAAAAAGGAAAGATCTAAAATGATCTAAAAAGTATAAAACAATAATATTTTGTAAGCGTACATAACTGAACTATAACCTGGCATTAATAGTAAAAATCTTGAGTCATGTTTTCATACAACTTTGATTAACAGTCATGGTCCGATACATTTTGGCTATTGCGAATTTATTTGTAAAATCAATTTGAAATTTATCATTGTTATGTGTCTTAATTTTTTTTAAAAGTTGTATTTTAACAAAATATTTTATTTAGCTATATCATATGTTTCAAAACTATTGTTGAAACATTTATTATCTTGATACAAACACACATAATTAATTCATAAATTACATTAGTGTGTTTATTACTTCTACATGAAATATGTCTATTATCAAAGCCGACAGGCTAATGATGTAGGAAATCAAACTGAAAATGAAAAACAAAGATAGTTAACCAGGAACCAATTTGTCGGCTCACAAATCTAAGATAAATGTCAAAAACCTATAATTAGTTTTATGGACTCATTTGGCAAGTGGCTAACATTACAACAATTGGAGTGGAACCGATGAGGCACCTTGACATCGCACGCTGTTCATGCCGATCGAATTTATTATCTGTGTGTGAGTATCAATATATGTATGTACGTTAAATCTTACTGCTGAGATTGTTTTTCTTTATTGATAAAAGATAAATATTCCAAATATCATATCAGGTTTTGTTTTCGATGAAATTTGGATTTCATAAAAGTAACTCATACTATTTCTCGCATAAAATCAAAAGTCGAATCAAATTCCAAAGAATAATTATATCTATATGGGATGAAAACTAAATTTTATTGTAATGTGAAAAACGCTGGCATCCGAATTAAAATTGTAATACAAAGATAAAGTCCCACGTTCACTTCTTTTAGTTAAAAAAATATAAAAAATAAACCAACGTGGTTTATTCAAAGCCTGTTTTCTTTGTAATCACATTCATTTTTATACTTTAAGGATCACTTAATTATAATCAAAAGTCGGCATGGAAAGAAACAGAGCTACAAAGTAATCATATAACATTTTTCTTTTTTTTGCTTTTATTAGTAAAATGTATTTCCCTGATAATTCTCTTTTTATATTATAATATCAGTAATGTGCATTTATTATCTTTATGTCTCGTCAGTTGTTTGGTATTAGTGTTACTAGAACTATAGTAATCGCTGCGAAAATTCTTACAGAAATATGCAGATGCTTATTAAAAAAGGTTCGATCATTTCTTTCCAAATATATTATTGTTCATTATTAGTTTTTGCTTTAGGCACTGCGAGATAATATTGAGAAATTATGAGAAAGAGTTTAAAATAATTAATGTTTTCTGGGCAAGAAAAACTTACAGTTAAAAGGTTAAAAAAGAAAAGTCCCCATTATTTGCACCAACTGCCAATAAAAGTAATTATCATGAATTCGTGTTCCAGATATAGATGCCTTAATAAAATAAATTATAATTAGATATTTAAGAAATTTTAAAATTGTATTTGTAATTTAACGTGTTCGGAAACGCAGACATCCAGGATTTTTTAATAAATTTACGCTAAAATGAACGTAGACAATTGGTAACAATATGCATTTAGTTCATTACTTCTTCAAAATGTTATTTGCAATTAGTCTTTCAAAAAATTGGCATTAAAGTACTTTTTAGTATTTCAAATACTTATGGTTTCAAAAGTAATTTGAATATAAAAACAAGTAGCGATCTTATTAATGGGTGCTCTCTGCTGATAGTAATTACATACATACATTTTAAAATCCCGTGTTCATAAAAGGAAATTCCTCTTGTAGTGATTAATAGGCTGGGCTGGTTAAGGTCTATTCTATTTATATAACACAAAACGTAGCTGCAGTTAGTACTTAATAATTTAAATACGAGATAGTATTTTTATATAACAAGAGCAGCAACCGAGCATGCACACTACCTGATGTTAAGTAGTCGCAGCCCATAGAAAATGTGAATTGTTATTTTAATCAAAGCAAAGTATGTATTTTACCCAGCTTTGATAATAATCATTGAGTCGCCATATTTTTTTATGGTATAGTGTTATTTTTAAGCGGGGAAAGATTTTTTTTTTAAGAATAGCAATCTTGTATTATTTATACATTAATTCTTTTTATTTAAACTCAAAAGTACCAATATCTATAATAATGTCGAAGGTGAGGTGGTTTACCTTATTTCGTATATGTTAAGTTTCAAAAACATTGAAGCAATGTACCTATATCCACAAGTGTATATATAGTTGTTATTGTTCTAATTACGGTACAATTTGTTTCTTTTGGATTATTTTTGATGTTTGATTTAGGTTGTTCACAATTTATGTATGCATTTTATGCTAAATTTGTTAAGATTAATTTGAATAATAATACATCGATATATTTTTTTTTATCGATGTATTATTATTCAAATTAATTCTTTCTATTAATTACGTTACTTTTGAAGAATGTCTATACTTTATTTAGGCACAAAATGGTACTTGTCTGTATATGAATTTGTGTTTTTTCACTACGTTCAAATGTAAGTATTTCCTATAAACACTTGGCTCAAAGACATCATTTTTAAATAGTAATTGTAAAGCTCAATAAGATAAGCTGGGTGGCAAACTTAGTTTGAATAATAGCCTATAACAAAGAGACACTTATGTAACGCTTTAGTTAACAACAACGAAATCAATATTCAGAAAATAAATTTATAAACGAAAAAATCTTTGTATACAAAAATAAACTAAAATTGAAGATTGAGATATCCGGTGTAAAAATGTAACGATCCATATTTCACACTTTAGTATAAAGAATTGATTCACAAATTACTCTGCGTGTAGTTGAATATTGTAATGATTTACCGACAAATGTGACACGTTTGCGAGTTTGGCGGCTAACAAATAACTCTTTATCTGACAATTATGCTGAATTCAACGAATGTTACTACAAATTTATTGTTTCCGACTGTCTACATGACACAATGTGAATAAAATGTTAGTGAACTGATACTGAAACGAACTGAAACGATTGCACTATGTCATATGCATAGAATATTTATTTGTTTATTATGAAAACCAGTTGTATTTGCGGCTTGGTCCGTGTGATTTTTGTAGCAAGCCATATAACAAATGTGAAGGGTAGTTATATTTACGCTACACATATAACAAACTATATCCTAGATATATCGCCAATTTAAATGCTGTTTCTCGCTAAAGTGTAGTGTTTTATGTAAGAACAGTATCAAACGAGTATGCAAACCACCTGATGTTAAGTAGTCGTAGCCCATAAACATCCACGTACATACAATAACAAATGCGACTGAAATCCTATCTGAGCTCGAACATAGATACTCTCTGAGGACTACGATGGTCGCCTCGCTTCAAAGTGTAGCCGGCAACCGCACCTCTCCAACCGAAATACAAGTAATGCTTTACGGCGGATTATGAAAGCAGCAGTGGTACCTCCCCGGTCTATGTTATCTATGTTACCTTTAAAAGTTATTATGTAATGCTGTATAAAAACAGACAGATATAAATTTCAAACAGTGTAGAAATGATCTCCGTATTTGTATATTGAGAATAATAACTATAGGAATAAAAAACATCCATAAACTATTAGAAGTCCTAAGATCAAACTTATATATTTATATATTAAGTTCCGTTTGAAAGTTTTTTTTTTATGAAAGTATCAAATGAATGTTTAGTCACACCTTACTGAATAGATGGACCGTTTTGAAAGTGTTACAACCATGATATGATTTTCAAAAGTTTATGTTTAGAAAAGGTGTCGCATAAGAATCATTTTTTTTTGTACATGGGCTATTTCTGCAATTATCAGTGTTCAATTATGCTATGTATGATGTGCCTTGGTCTTTGGGTCCGTCTGTCATCTTTCTCTTTAATATAGATACCTATCGTACATAATTATTACTTTGGTAAAAAATGTTTTAGGTATTTTGACACTATTTCTATTTACCGCTTTTATTTTGTATTGACCCCTATCAGAATTAAAAATCGTGGTATTTACACACACACACACACACACACACACATATATATATATATATAGAGAGAAGTTCTTGAACGATCTTTGAAATCGTTGCTATTAACCCATTATACATATGAACTTTACTATCCTAATGTCTTTTATTGTAAATTAATATTGACTTCAAAAACAGATAGAATATTACTAGTGATTAAAACTATGTAATTTTTAAACTCCTAGAATTTCTGATTATTTTGAACCAAATACAGTCTGCAATTTCCTTTATGGCGTTTCATTCATCAACCTTTTCATATCTACATACATATATCGGTGACTATATCAAACTAAGAAGTAAGATAATTAAAATATTAATTCATTGTAAGCTGCAACTAAACGAAAGTGAAACGGAACAGTGTCTGAAAATAAAACGAACATCATTGTCGTTTCTACGTAAGTATAGTTTTCATCACCCGTCTTATTTATAATCCCGTCTTGACATCGTGCGATGAAATTATTGTGGCAATTTTAGAAGCGTTTTGAGTTTCCCGCCATTATACCAATTAGTTGAGTGAGATGTCCGCTCCTGGGTGGACGCTTACGGTTTTTATGGGGTTGTTTATTTACTTTTTTATATGGGTGTCCGGTTAAATTTTCTCGGCGGCTCAGATACGCTAACAGTGTAACGCGAGATATCTGTGTAACTTAGTGTTCTTTGAGTTTACTTTTACGAGAACGTTACAATATTAGAACATTATTTTTTTAGAAAAGATCTCCCAACATTTGTGTATAAATGTTATAAGATATCGTGAGATGTGATACGCGATGCAGATGGATTTGTGATATTTTTGTAGAACAGAACAAATGGGAAAAAATGGTTATGAGGTACAATTATGTTATTTCCTAATTCATAATTATATATTTAACTAAAGAGAATTATAAAATAAAAGAATCAAATTATTACGTACTTTCCCTCTAGTCTATTTGAAATTAAACTAAGTTTTTTATCATATGACTTAATGAAATTGTTTCTAGAATGGTATACTAGCTTAATTTGATTTATTACTCAAAATTCCATCAAACACTGAACCAGTCCCTATAGATCCGTGATATTGAAGCCCAAAGAGTACTCGTAACTGTAGAAAACATAGGGTTCTCTACCTCGTTTCTCTAGTTGGTGCAGATATGAATCAGGCCTGTCCACCAGTCGGATATTTTAAACCTCCAGTTTGCCGAATACGGGATCAAGTGAGAAATTTACCGAATAGTGATCACCGATTGGACTATGGTTATAGTCCCTACCGCCTACAATATAGCTTAACTTAAATGGTTTACAATTTAAACAAAAGATTTAGACAATTGAAGAGTTACAAATCCACGGACTGTGTGTGATGGTTCATACAACTTTGTTACTTGGACATTTTCTTTATCTGTATTATGTATATTGAAAGAAATTGAATGGAGTTACTCATCTCATTTTTGTGTGGAATTGTATCTTTTAAAGGAATGACCTGATTATAATTAAGTTTTTGTTTTATGATTAAAAGATAATCTGGTTAGCTTTTTCAAATTAATCTGCACTTTGTAGTTCTTTTCTTTTAGTTAGGAGTTCTATATTTCTAGTAGTTCAAGAGCAGCCATTCTGATTAATTTAAAATGTACTATTCTGTGAATTCATTATTAAAATAACATGGAAACATTGACTTAAATGTAACATGTTAGAGTTCATTCTCATAGAATTGTTTACTATATGGATTTTATTAAAAACCCCATCACAATAAAAATGTGTCGGGGTTTTTAATAGTTTTTTAATAATTATATTATATGTATCTTAATACATTCTCAAAAAGTATACATTATAAAGACAGCTTAATTCCTCAGGTTATTAGAAGAATTGCAAATATACCTGGGCGCATGATGTTTAGTGTTCGCTCCAGCCCATATACATCCACAACTAACTTTCTAACAGGATAAATATCTTATGGGAGGTTTCGCTGCTTTTAAGAATCCTTTCATCAGCCTTTATGCATCCACTGCTGGGCACAGGCCTATCCTAGATGGCACCACTCAGATCAGTTCTGTGCCCTCTGCATACAGCGGTTACCCGCTATCATGTGTGGCCGTCGGTCCAACCGGTTGGGGGAGGCCCTGTGCTCTTTTCGTTTAAACGTGGTCACCACTCGAGTGAGGTTGTCTGTCCTTCGAGCAATGTGGCCCGGCCCGCCCACTGCCACTTCAGCCTGCAATTTTTGAGAGCTACGTCGGTAAGTTTTTTCGTCTACCGATCTCGTTATTACGAATTTTGTTACGTAGCGAAATAAATACCGAGCATAGCTTTCTCGCTCTCTCATTGCACAATGTATGACTCTGAAGATTAAGTACATTATCATACAATTTTCTTGCAAGCGCAGTCGGCAACAATACTTTGTGAGCGACAGATCGAATTGCTTCAAGGTAACTCATAATTCGTTAGTTAAGGGTGATATTTCCACCTTGAATTCCATGTCAATGTTTGTATAGTGCGCTTGCTTTATAAACAGTTTTAGGTAAGATTTTATTTCATGTGCAATAAATAATATTTTAGCTCAATAAATTAAACAGAATAATATGCAATATTGCTTTACGTACCAATGTATGTGCAAAGGAAAACTTACCTCGAACTTCGAAGGTAATATTCTTGCGTAAATCCATTTTCATTCTTTCTTCGCAGATGCGGCGCAATAGTTGTACCTACCGCAGGGTTTCTCTATATCTTTATTCACAGATTCATTGTATTTTACATTATGATAATTACCAGATATTATGTACATAAGTAGTGTTTCAGTAACATTATGATGGCACTTTTTTCGTTAATTCTTTTGTATTATGTAGTTAAATTATTCTGTAATACCGACTACAGGGAATAAAATAGACTTCAATAGCAATACAGAAATAAAGGGAGATTCTCAAAGCACCGTTGTATCTTCAACCTATTTAAATAGGTTTTATTTTCATATTTTTGATACTGGTACGTAAATGTACAATGTTACTTTTATCTGCTTATGTACATTAATAACTACTCTCTTAATAGGAAAAATATCATTAGAACCTTTTTTTACCTTGAGCTAGAGGCATATGTTTTTGAGAGATGGTAAATTTTCCGGGTGAAGATAGTGCTTAAATTTGACTTAACTAAAACTATATGTATGTAGGTGACTACACCTACTACATATAGTTTTATCTGTCAACCGACGGATAGTTATATCAATAACTTATCTCTTTGGTAATCTGCAAATTACAGATCAAATTGAGAATCTCCCCCCTTTTAAGTCGATTTTAATTTAAAGTACAACTACTAAGAAGAGCATTTGTTCCAGGCGTGGTGTCGAGTCAGTTCTCTCGCGGCGGCTTTCAGTCGCTGCAGTCGTTGGCGGAGCGCGTGAGCCGAGACCAGGATCAGCTGCCCGTGCTACCTCCTCTGCATCATCCTGTCAGAGATGTATGTAGCATTTAACATTCCTATAGTATGAAAATCACGTTGTGATAGTGCCGTTACACACACACTTCGTGCATGTCTGAGAGTTATCCATAAAGTTTTTAAGGATGTATCTACCAATCCTCTCTTGGCTATCATAATGAATTGCCATTCTCATCCTGAGTGGAGGCCGTAGACTAAGAGTGGAATGGTAATTTTTGTAATATAATGATGAGCGGCTTCCTATGGTGTTGAATGATGGTAGATATTTCAAATGCACAGGTACCATCGCCCAATATAGTTTAGGCGTGAAACAATTTACATTTAAATACGTAGACAGAAGTGATTATCGGTTCACTTACATATGACAATTTTAGTCCTTAGAAGAAGGAATTAATTGTCTATATGAAGGTTATAAATTCTTGCACTGCAGGGACAACTAACCACTTCAGGTTTATTAATCATTTTCTCCTGGTGATACAAATGTCTCCAGAAGTTGCATATCTTCCTTGAGGAAGTATGTCCGACTCATAGGTAAATCTTTGGTGTGAATCCGCATCGATATCACCTTACATTTGTATTTCTGCCCTAGAACAACGTCTATGCTTAGTTGGTCGTGCAAGTTAATGTATTCATAATATTAATTGTCAGAATGCAGCATGCACGCGTAGCACATACTCCCCGCTGCAAGCACTAAGCGAAAGTACGTGTCGGGATCATGGCGCGCAGGCCGCGCCACCGCCGCAGCCGCCGCCGCCGCCTCGAATGCAGGTCTAATTTATTTCTAATAATGTATAATAGTAATAAAACTATAAAACAAATGTTTTCTAACTACAGTAGTTGATGCTTTGATAGTTGACGTCAAACACTATTAGTCACAATATTGTTAAGGCTATCAATTGTACTGTAAATCTATGTACAAACCATCCGGACTACCAATACCAGCGTTCGAAAACTGTGTAATCCTTATGGATTGTCTATAAATGACTAGTAGTAAATAGTATTGATATATCCTTGGTCCGATTTGCTCGATAATATATGTATATGTGGTGCTTGTAGAACCCAACGATAGTCGGCAATCGACACTATCACCAGGTTTTGGATGATGTCTTGTATGTTAATAGTTACCACAATAAGATATTATTATTAAGTATTGTTAGTCCATTGAATGATACTTTTTTTTGTTATGGGGCAGAAATCTTTTAAAGATTTGTTGTGTTAAGGTTGTAAATATTTTTACCACTAGAATTCTTTCGACAACCTTTTAGTTCATGATAAGTCTTTACTGAATGTATGATATATTATGACAATTACTGTAAGTAGTGAATTAAAAGCTATCACATTATTAATAGTTAATTACCACAATACTTGTAGAATGATAGTAGTAAAAACTGATTTAAGTGTGTTGCCTTAAACATGTCTTCTTTATTAGGTATCAAACCAAAACGTGACTCTACACCCAGCGGTGGCGCGTTGTAGCGCCTCCCTCGAGCTATCGGCGCTCTGGCGAAGCTTCCACGAGCTTGGCACAGAGATGATAGTGACGAAGGCCGGGAGACGCATGTTCCCGGCCTTGCAAGCCCGCCTCTCCGGCTTGCTGCCCAATGCCGACTATCTACTATTGGTGGACTTTGTACCGCTTGATGATAAGAGATATCGATATGCTTTTCACAGGTGTGTTGATTTATTTTTATATGTCATAGGTAAAACTAAGCAATTTTCCGAAATTTGGCAGCTGATGTATATTTTTCAGTGCCACCATGTTATTCTGACATTGCTTTGCCACTTATATTTTAATATAGTATTATTATTATATTGAATATAATGCAATCATAAAAATCTTGTTTGTGTATGTTAGACTAAAGATTTTCACGGTAAATTTTAATCACAGTTTTGTTTCGTGTGCGCTCTAGTGCATTTGCTATGTACATTTTTAACGACTAACATAAAAACCTGTATGTCCCGCATATTATTACATTTATTACAACAGCTCTAGTTGGGTGGTAGCTGGTAAGGCGGACCCTGTGTCGCCGCCGCGCATCCACGTGCACCCCGACTCGCCCGCCGCCGGCGCGCACTGGATGCGACAACTTGTTTCATTCGACAAACTCAAGCTGACAAACAACCAGCTAGATGATAATGGACATGTGAGTTCATTGTGCACTTAATGTCACCGTCCGTACGGTTTTGTAGGCTACAGCTGAAGAATTTATATATACTCTATGACATCATAAACGATGAAACACTAATACTATCTGTTTATTATATTACTTATGTTTTTTTACATACAAAATAAATGCAGAAAACCTATTCTAGTAATATAAATATATAAATGATATTTAGGTCTTTTTAAAATGAAAAACGAGTAGGTACCTGGGAACATCTAAAGTTTAAAGTATTGTAAAAATAAACAAAATAAAGTTATCACTTCCATATCATTTAGTTTATTTTGTTTTTTTTTCCGTTAATGTTGATAGACAGGTAAATGGAAATTATAAAAACGTGTTACTGGTTTTAAAATTGGTAGTCAAATAAAAATTATCGACGTACACTCTTATAATAATAGATTTATTTGTGTAGATAATCCTGAACTCGATGCATCGGTACCAGCCGCGGCTGCATGTAGTATACCTGCCGGCGGACGGGCAGGGCGCCGCGCCGGGCACCGTGCCCTACCGCACTTTCATCTTCCCCGAGACCGGTTTCACCGCCGTTACCGCCTACCAGAACCACAGGGTAAGCTCTCAGTAAGCTCTCGCTCTCTGTCTGTGATATAGATTTAGTCTTGACGACAGTTTGAAACTTGATTCGAATCTTTTATATTTAGACGCTTACTGCAGGTTTTTCCCCTACAAGAGTTTTATAGAGTACTGAGTAAGATTTTTTAAAGGGGGAAAGTTACCGACTGTAGTGAGCTACCACATAAACGTTTGCTTTATGCGAATAAGGCGTTACCACACACTTCTCAGGAGTAGCAATGTATATAATCAATAGGTAGATTTATCTTTGTACTCACAATTACGTAGTAATATATAGTAAAAAGTCAATAACAGTATATAAATACGAACCACTTAATAAAGTAAAAAATATTTTTGTTTCACAGATAACACAACTGAAAATAGCCAGCAACCCATTTGCGAAAGGTTTCAGAGACTGCGACCCGGACGACTGGTGAGAACTTTTCAGATTCTGTTACAAAAATATTTGTGTTTATATTGTAAGCAAAGCCACATTTATCTTAAATCGTCCCCGATGTCACAACAGGACTAGCCATGAATCAAGTGGCTTGCAAGCGATTATATTTTATGTACGGGCCCATTATGACTTGACGGAGACATTTTACCAGCCGGTTACAATTTACTTTTACGACCAAACCGTAGAGTAAAGAGTTACGCGCGACAGTTATGGCGGACGCGACGCTTCCTAACATTTCCCGCGCAATTTATTTAATGTATAGAATAGAATATAGAATTAATATTTATCATGACATGTGTAAATGCAATAACATTGACGGGATGTGCAAAAAAGTGTAAGACATTGTTGTAACTTTTATTATTGTATTACCTACCTACCAACGTCATGATAATACTAATGAATGCATTATGTTATATATATAATAATATAATCAATAAAGTTAGCTTATGTCGTCGCTGTTTATATCAAAAATACTTTTCTCACTTCTGACTTTATGTGAATTTCTGGTCAAGTATTCTAACGAGATGGCGTTATGATAAAGTACAAAAGTAACAGTTATAGAATAACACTAATAACAATGACGCCCGCCCATAAGGCGGAGTCAAGTTACTTCGCGTTAATTCTTTATTTTGACATCCAACGACAAATGGCGCTCATAGCTTGTCTGAAGTTATTAATTGATTGTACCAGGAAGTCAGAACAAATTCTGTGATACGTATTTTTTGTTACGAACCCAAATATCCTTTTTATTTATGCACATGGTCAAATGTTTTCTTCTTTTTATAATTGATGACCTAATTTGTTTATAATAAAAACATTGGATTGGATCTACAGGGAAATAAATATTATTACTAAGTTCACAGGTTTATTTAATATTGAGTGTTATGTTCGTGGAACCATCCATCCGATCGTCAGTCTTCCATGGTCAAATGCTCAACATAGCCCTACCCTGCACACCTCAACATTTATGGGCGGCACGCACCATGAACATTTTAATTTTGGGAACTTTATCTTTTGGAGAGTAGTAGGAAACTGTGTGAAAATTTCATTTAAGTATGTAGTAATATATTTAAAAAAATAAACAAAATATTAAGAAATTAGGAAGTCCTCATACGAAATGGTTTTTTCTTCCGCTTTTTTATTATAGCTCTATTGTACGACCGGAAATACAAATAAGTATCGAATGTTATTACTTTAACCTATAAATTCGAATGTAAAACATCAAATAAAAAATCCGCCAAGTGTAGGTTTGGTCCTCGACCCAAGTGTAAGTTAGGACCTCAAACCGCCAAAATTTTCCTAACTCCTCAATGTTTGGTAAAAACATGACATAATATAATAACTTACGTTATTAAACGTTGTTACAGAACTTTAAACGGTTCCGATACGCAATTGACTTTAATTTAATTGCTCAACTTCCGTCCTGCCTCAACGTTCAGTAATCTATCGCAAAATACATAGTACATAACCGTTTGATTGGCAAGATGCAGATCGGCTATAAAACTTGTATAAACAGTGCAGTTGGAGCATGAGTATAAACATCTGAAATTTATTACGCAGCAGGAGCCAATGCAGTGGGGACGGAGCGGCGGCGAAACGCTTTGTATAAACAAAGAGACTCCTATGCAGTATCAATAAATCGTCTACGAATAAATCAAAGAAAAGCTACTCGTGATTAGTTTACACATGGATTTTCTATGTATAAATTGGCTCTGTAGTTATTTATTACTAAAACGAACACAGATGATACAGTCATGGAACTGATAGGTAGAACTTCTAGTGATTTTGCTCGGGACTCACATCTGCAACATCTATTTCATTATATTATTAACTGCAGTTTTAAATGTTGCAGATGTACTTTTAACAGGCGTTCTAATATATTCGTCAGCGTCTTTCCAATGTACTTAAGTTATTTTAGACAGAACTTCAATCCCACAAAGAATCTGGGATGTTTATTGGCGCAGTGATCACTTATATTTATGATCGTTTTTGTAATTGTGTTGAAAATACATAAAATGTTGATGCAATACGCGAGATTAGGAGACATCATACAAAATTACAATTAGAAGGTTGCCTCGAAAAAATACACAAACACTGAACTGTTTGAATATTTCTAATATTAAGGATTACAATATCCAGCGTTTAAATTTACATTTTATTTGGGCACTCATATCGAGTCGGAAACGGCAGGTCTAAACCGGAGCTCTTTTCTCTAGACTAGGGATGCGCCGACAATTTACACAAATATTGTATTTTACCATCAGTGTAGCACGAATACAGACGTAATGTCCGCATTCAGTCTTGTAGCGCCGACTTGAGCACGTCAGTTGTGTTCGCCCGTAATCCATACAGATTTGTACGTACAACACAGGGGTGTACACTGTACAAGCCGCAAGCGCGTTGAGCCAAAACACAATAGTGTTATACACAGGGAAATTGTTAATAAGTCCGCTACTGCTTTGATATGCTCGATGTTTAAGTTGTTATGTGTTTATTTTTGGCAGCCCACCTGAACAAAGTCCGCAGCGAAGCACCCCGCGCCGACGGGATCCAGCGCCAGCGGAGCCCTATCCGCTCGCGCAGCCCTACGCTGCGGACCCGAGCGCAAGTGGCCCGCTTTACGCCGCTCACGCGCATACTGTGCGGTATGATATTTATATTTTATAATATTAGTGAGATATAGTGTTTAATAGTTTATATTAAGTCTATCACTTAATTATTGTATGTTGTCTACTCGCGTTGTGCAGCGATCACCACACCAGTCCGCCACATGAATAATGAGTGATTCGGGAATCTTTATAATACTCAAAATAATTAAGATTTATTTTCGGACACCTGTTTTTGTATGTATTTATGATACCCACGACAAAGGTGGGACAATTATAGTTCGACCGGGGAAGTACCACCGCCGACCTCATAATCCGCCGTAATACATTACTTGTGTTTCCGTTGGAGAGGTGCGGTTGCCGACTACACTTATCTTAGTAGCAATGCATCTATGTTCGAGCTTAGATAGGATTTCGGTCGTGTTTGCGATTGTACATGGATGTCTATAGGCTGCGACTACTTACCATAATGTGGTTTACATGCTCGTTTGCTACTCTTC